>VYZS01066681.1:24266-36486 GCA_013400695.1 Neodrepanis coruscans | reverse complement strand
AAGGGCTGGAGCTGTGTCAGGGGAGGTTTGCACTGGATTTTAGGAAAAGGTTCTCCAGGGAAGTGGTCATGGCCCCAAGGCTGACAGAGCTCAAGCAGCATTTGGGCAACACTCTCAGGCTCACAGTGTGTGATTTTTGGTCCTGTTCAGGACCAGGAGTTGTACTGGATAATCCCTGTGGATCCTTTGAATTTAGGATATTCTGTGATGGCCTGAAGCTCTTTACACAATCCCATTATGCCTGTGGGGTATGTGTTGCATGAAAGCTGCTCGTTCCCACTGTTCACTCATTATGTTGACTATGGCTTTGTTGAGAGTCTCAGCTGGACTATTTTTCTGTGCAGGTGTTTGCTGCACTCTGGTCTGACACCTTTAGCTCATCTCCCAGTGTTAGAACCTACTGCTGTGCAGAGATGGCACAGTAGGGTTGGAGTGGCTGAAAACAGAATAGCTGGAGATGAAGAAATTTGAGATGTATTTTAAAATGTGTACGTGCAACAAATATTGCTCAGGTAAATCTTGGATACACAAAGACTTTCAGGCTTTGTTCTCTGACTGTTGTTCTGTGAAAACAATTTGCCTTGAGTAGTTCCCTCAGCCCATCCCTAGGAAATCTTTAATTTGAAAACAGTTGTAGATAACCCTGAGGAAATATAGGGAAATACTTTGTTTAAAAGTGATTTTCTCCCCCCCCATCGCTGCTGTCTAAGCTGAGGGAGGCTTTTCTCAGTTTGTGACCCATAATTGGGCATTTCTGGCAGTGATCAGAGTCCAATTCCTGGCCTGGCAAAGGCAGGGTGAGTTCATAACAGCAAACAAAAGTAGTGTAATTAGTTGTGTAGCTGGAGTTGGAGAAAGTAACAGAGTTTGCATAAGGGAGCCTTGGTAAAAGCCTTTACCTCAGCAGACAATTGAAGTGTAGGAACAAGAGCTTTGATTTATGAGCCACCTCTNCCTCAGCTGACAATTGAAGTGTGAGCCACCTCTTAACCAGAAGGCAAAAAGGAATGTGCTGGAGATGATTTGAAGAGCCTCTCTCCACCTTCCCTGCACAAACCCAGGCACCCCAGTGTGCAGCAGCCCCTCAGCATCAGTGAGGTGGATTTGAGCCCTGTCAAGGACCCTCAATGCCATCAGTATATCCACAAGTTGTTAATGCTGCTGGTGGAGCTTGGGAAGCCAAGAGAAGAAAACCAGCACTAAACCCTACACTGTTCCTTTCCAACTTGATCTCTTCCCCTTGTGCTTCTTCATTTTAATGATTTTTTTTGGCTTGTTCTGCTTTGCCATCTCTGATTTCATTGTGGTGGCAGCCTGGCTTGACAGCAATCCAGCTTTGATGGATTGTTGATTGTTGGACCCCTGTGTGAAGCCTGAGGGGAGGGATGAGAGAGTTGTGCTGGTTTTTGCAGACCCCAACCCATGTGGTGTCTGTGGGAGTGAAGACTTGAGTTGCTACTTTGGGATTCAGGGATCTGTTCCTGCTTGCTCTGACATTTGTCTTTTTGTTTAGACTTATTTTTGGACCTCCAAAACCCTGTCAGTGGCATTTCCCCTCTTTTAAATGAAACCACACGGAAGAGCTGCAGGTTCCTGGCCATTTCTGGAGTTAGAAAAGATTTGATTGCTGGGTGAGGGGTCAAAATACAGATTGAAGATTAGACCAGGGCACTTAATCCAAGATATTTGCAAAATCCCTTTGGGGTGCTGTGCCCAGGATGACCAGAAAGTATTTTCCCAGCTGTGGTAGCAGCAGGTAACTCTACAGATATGACTGTAACCTCATGGTGTCAAATTTAGGTTGATATCAATGATGCCTTTTCATGGACTTGGTTATTGCTTGGTCTTCCTACTGGCCAATGTTCCACTAAATGGTCCCAAATATCTCCTAAACAAAGAGATGCTGAATTGTAAAGAGCTGGAGTGATATTTTTGGGGCTCTTGAATTGAAATATATTTTCTAGTTAAGCTGGTGTCCCGTACATGACTGGAGACAGCAGGACCATGTCAATGGAGATATTCCTTAATCCCCCATGCAAGATCATTCCTGGTGAAAGTTTTGCATCAGCAGCACCAAGGTGGGATCCCCTCGGTGCAGTGAGCCTGGAAGTGTGTGTTGCAAACAAATGGAACACTCCAAGGCTCTAAAAGGTGATGTGTTGGGATCTTGGGGGTGCCAAGGGGAGGAAAGTTTGGGAGCAAGTCATCTGTGGGTTTTCAGCTCTGGTTACACTGTCACACTGAACGTGTTCTGCTGGTGATTCACAGGGCTGGGTCACTTTGGATAACAAAACAGGAACCCCCAAGGGACTTTGGTGGGTTTGGGAAGCTTTGCTGATGGTTGTTGTTCTAACTGATGTGGCACATTGGCAAAGGACCCCAGCACACTTGTATCTATGGCATCCTGGCAATGCAAACCAATACTGCTCCTGCCAACCCTGCTGGGATCCCACCCTGCTGGGATCCTCATGGATGAGATTTGGAGTCATCTTTCCTTTTGACTCCTTGTAATGTGCTTATTTTTTTTTTTTAACTAAAGCTGGAAGTAATTTCCAACAATGTCAGGGAAAAGGTTATCATAGAGACTGGCAGAGACCTCACCATATGAATATTTTAGAACCCCCTCTGATGAAATCTAATTAAACATCTCGACTGGCCCTGTGCAAACCTCCCTGTGTTTGCCTCATTTGTCATATGGTTGATTAAGGCTGGGTTATCAGGGGGAGTTGGACTTGTGATATCTGCTGGAGTGGATGTGGTTTCACACACTCCAGGCACTTGGATTCTTTTCCCACTGCCCACAAGTTTCTGTGGGTTTCTCTTGGATTTCACACACAATTGATTTGTCTCCTTGGGGTCTGAGGGACACAGTGCATGTCTCCTGCTCTTCAGACAGCATCTATGTGCTGAAAAGTGATAGGACCTTGGCATCCTGGTAGGTTGGAGTATCTTTTACACTCATTTCATTATTTTCTTACATAACAGAATTTTTTTACAGAAAGAATAAATATAAATAACCCAAACCCAGCCTTGTGCCAAATCAAAACTGATCTCTTTTCCCTCCTCTTTTTCAATACAACAAACAAGCTGTGAAGGTTTTATGGTCTTTGAAACAATCACTAATAGTTGTTTGACCTCCCCACCTCCCCTTTCCTCCTTTTCTTTTAATTGTTTAATTAATTCTTCTTGCATGTATTTCTACTGCAAGATAGAGCAGTCAAAATCTTTTGATGCTTTCAAGCCCCTTCTCCCCCCGTGATGATGGAAATTAATTCCCCAAATCCCACCCAAATTCTGAGTTTTTAGCTAATTTGCTATTCACAGAGAAGAAAAAGAAAACGTTTCCCAATTCCTCTGTTTTCCTTGCACGTCTGTCTTAGCCTGCAATATGTGGAGAGGTGGGAGATCTTGGGAGACTGCTGCCTTTAGGCTCTTTGTTAAACTTCTTCTGCCAGGTTAGCATTTTTTTGTCTGCTTAGAAGCTGGAGAATTGCACTCACCTGGGAGCCCCAGTAGTGAAATAAATTATCATAATATAGCAGGGAAAGAATAGATTTGAAGGTGGTGAGTAGTGCAGGGCTACTCTGGGGTATTACAGCTGTTCATTTAGAGATGTGATCTGGCTTTAGGGCACATGACTGGGATGTTCTTATTTTGAGGGGAGGGGGATGTTTGGGCTGGAGGGGGTGCAGGTAAATGCAACATAAATGCTTTAAGTCCCAAATGCATCCTGGCACTGATAGTAACTATAGTAGCCAGCTAAAGCTGAGCATTGATGGTTAATTCATGATTTTTAAGCCATTTTTTAGAGGAATCTGATTCTTTTTAGGGGACTGGCAGTGCTGCAAAGGAGGGATGGAGGGCAAGAGATGAAAAGATCTGTTGCAATTAGTATTCCTTTAACAAATTGTCAGCACAATGTGTGGGTGTTCAGGTGCAGGACGGTTCATCAAGGTGTTATATGCTAAAAAGGATTAATTTTTAGCTTGAACCAAGGGTATCTGCTGAGGGATCTGAGCTCTACACCTCCTGAAAGGCTCTGAGCAGTAACAGGTCGAGATGTGGCAACAGGAGCTGAATAACCACAAACTCATTACATTAATATTGCCAGTGTTTAATGTACCAGGATTAATATTCTATGGGTTTTTTTCCCCCTGGGTTTTCACCTTGATTTTGCTTTACAGCCCTGCCTGCCCCTGCTGTGTAGCCACCCATACAGNTGGGTGTTCAGGTGCAGGACGGTTCATCAAGGTGTTATATGCTAAAAAGGATTAATTTTTAGCTTGAACCAAGGGTATCTGCTGAGGGATCTGAGCTCTACACCTCCTGAAAGGCTCTGAGCAGTAACAGGTCGAGTTGTGGCAACGGGAGCTGAATAACCACAAACTCATTACATTAATATTGCCAGTGTTTAATGTACCAGGATTAATATTCTATGGGTTTTTTTTCCCCCTGGGTTTTCACCTTGATTTTGCTTTACAGCCCTGCCTGCCCCTGCTGTGTAGCCCTGGCTTGTCTCTGTGCTGTTTTCTTCCCTGTTAAGGAAATCTTGGGCGTTTTCCTGTCCAAGCTCAGCCTGACATTGCCATGGAAGTGCTGCCCTTCTCCTCCCTGCAAAGGCAAAAGCCTTTCTAGGAAAGATGATATCACTGGCACTAAATATACTCCAGCCATCAGGCCCCTTATCCATGCCAGGGATGCTCTGGCAGGCTCTGAAGTGACTTATTTTCTATGTTTTGTCAATTCTCTGTGGCAGGTGATTTCATTAACTGCTCTTTAATCACTTGCAGGGAGCTGAGCTGTTTCTCTCTGGTGTTAATTCACCACCTCCAAAATGCACAGACCAGCCTTGTCACCCAGTTCCCAGACCTACTTCTGAATTATTTTTTTTAAATAAAAATAAGATGCAGAGTTTGCAATTGAAGTCAAATTCCCAGAGTTCACTCTCAGGGTTCCAGCCTTGAGTGCGGTGGTGGGATCTGCTCCCAGTTATGTTCCCTCTGCTTTCCCTGTTTCTTCTCTAGCTCTTAAAATGAAGAGGGGAGTGGGAAGAAGGTGTTTGGGAAAGGACTGAGTTTCTCTTTAACACAGTCTGGACTGGGGAATGGTATCTTAGCAAGGCTTTTCCATATATGTTCACTGGGATATTCAGTGTGTGCTGCTCCTGGATCTCTTCCTCACATCTGCAGTAATTTATGGACAGTGTGTGACCCCCATCTCTTTGTCATCTGTCCCTTTTCTTCCAGTAGCCAGAAATCAGACCTTTTAGGACATAATTAATCATCATCCTGCAGGAGACTGAAGCTGCCCTGAAAGAGGGCAGGTGAATTATGTCCAATGTGTCCTTTTCTCTCCATTAATGATAAGAGGAGTTGAGGGCAACTTGTTGAGCTGTAAACACCCCTCCTATCCCTGTTCCCTGCCTCTAAGTGACAGTAATGGTGTTTTTCTTCTTTGTCAAGGGTCTCATCAACAATTAGTGGTGGAGAGGTGCTCCAGCTTCAATAACAGAAAAGCTCAGTGCAGGGTTATTTTATGCATGATTTTCCTGCTGGAATTTGATTAATGTGCTCAGATGGGGCCATAGCTTTTGGTCTTTGGTGTTTTCTTCATTCTACTGCTGGTGGTTTATTCCAACTCTTTCATGTGTCCTGGGCAATACACCTGAAGTTTGCAAAGAATGTAGAAAAGATGGTTTGAGAGTGGAAATGCTGGGCTGCAATACAATTCATATGGTTTAAGAGAAAAAAGGGTGGCCAACAGCACCCTGTACATTGCCACCCCTAGAGATGGGTTCTTTTGGATGCTTCCTGAACTGCTACCTTAGGGAAAAACCTTCAGTCTCACTTGGCAAAGAAAGAAAAGCTGCAGAATTTATGGCATCTGCAGTGACCTGAGGGCACTGCCAGCAAATTCAGGGAGTTGTGGGTGGAGAGAGGAGCAGGCTGGGCTCTCCTTGGGCTCACACATCTGGCAGTCACAGTCAGGGGGGTTTTGCTGCATTGCCATGCACCACACGATGCTCTCTCTGGGTGATATGGGACACATCAAGGTGTTTTGGAATGCCCAACGCACTTCCACGTGATTTGGAGACTCAAGTGAACAGGATGGGGTGGGTTAAAGAGGTGAGGAAGTACTCAGGCATGCAAAGATGCAATCAGGGTGCTTTCAGAAGTACTTGGGTGTACGATTCCCCCTTGCTAGAGGTCCTTGTGCTGAGGAACTGGCAATCAAAAGGGCACAAGTAACTGGAGCAGGCCCTGAAAGACGATTCTGGGGAAAGGAGCAAGTCCCTTAGAAGGACCTGAATGGAGAGGAGCAGGTGGTTGATGGGAAAGGCCAGTCTGGATTGGGGGTGATGTGGAGAACATGAGGGCAGGGAGGGTTGTCAGAAAAAACTCGGTATGACATCACGGCAGAGCAGGAGCCCTTGATCTATTCCTGGCTCTGTTGCTGATTGCAGCATGACCTCAGGCAAAACTCTTCCCTCTCTGCATCCCTCCTACTCCTCCCTGCCAGCTCTTCAGGGAATGGACTGTCACTTGCAATGAGCGTGTCCTGCACTGAGCTCACAGACCCTTTGATTTCATCCTGAGGTTTCACAGGCAGCTGAACCCGGAGTTCAAAGCCGGCACTTGTTGGGGTTCAGCTGCTTTCAGATGCCAAGATTTCCACTTGCAAGACTCCCCTGCTGCAAGTGCTGGCTCCTTCACCCCTCGTGTGTGTTTGTGCAATGGGCTGAGCTCTTCCAGCACATGGCTTTCTTTAGATCCACGTGTATCCCTGATTTCCCTGCCATGCAGCTCGCAGGAATGCTGTGCTCTGGCCTCCCTGCCCCCTCCCAACAGGTTGATCATAAATTAGGCTCTGATGTGGGGATTGAATTTCACTCCAGCTGCTGGGGCTGTGACACATCTGGGGTCCTTCTGTGGTTAATGGCTTCACAAAAATGAAGCAATAAAGGTTGTGATGGCTGTGTTTTAACCCCATGGCCCTTGTTCTATTCAACAGGGGAGTTTCTCGGGAACAGTTAAAAACCCACTGTCTGCATGTTAAATATCTCCCACTGATGTGCCATCTTCGAGCAGCTTTTATGAAGTGATTTTATTTTTGAAATTTAACAAAGCCAAAGTATCTCTTTTTTTTTTTTTTTTTTGTTCACAAAAGATGAATTGGCTTTCTTTAAGATAAAAACCCCCTGTCTCTACATTATGCCACCATTTAACATTTGCATATGCCAGAAAAACAAAAAAGAGAAGTGAGCTGGGTTTTTTTTTCCTCTAACTTGGAATTTTCCTGTGTAAGTCAGTAATGCTCTTCTGAGGGATGATTTGTCTGAACCAATACTGTGTTTATCCTCCCAGCTCTGCTGACAAATATGGGACTGTCCCCAAGTTGCAGAGAGAGTAAAACTATTCAGGCTCTGTATTAAAAGTGGATTTACCTGTACAAGAGGTAGATATTTAATTTTAAGGAGGTGGTTCATTCACCTCCTAGCCAGGATGTCTTTGTGTATGTAGTCAGCAGAGTTCAAAGCATCATTTATTCCCTTCTCTGGAGAATTATTTTCTACATAAATACCTCAAATGGTTGAGGGGAAGGTCACAAAATACCCTTCTAGACGTGCTGCAGGAGTATGTGACTCCTTGGGAGAATTGCAGCAACAGAAGTCTGGACTTTCACAAGCTCCACAGGTCTCACCGCTCTCAAAATCTGCTGATAGTGCTCGACATGCCAAATTCTTACAGAAAGACAAGTGAGGCAGGCCAGCCACCCACTTGGAGATGATAAACAACCTCTCATTTATTTATTTAACTCATTATTAATTGCAAAGGACGGCCCTTCACTCATTTGTTAGAAGTGGCTTGAGTTCCTCTCTACAGGTTTCCAAGAGACTTCCTGCTCCAGCACGCTCAGCACAAATCCTGAGGGGAGCCTGGGTCACTTTTTGAGGAACATGGGGTCTGATGTTGGAGCTAATGAGCTTGTTATGAGATATATACTGGTCTCTCTAGTGGCTCTACCCTTTGCCACCGTGTCCAGCCTGTCTGCAATTAGGAACAAGGTCTGTGACATTGTGCTTTGTACTGAGTCTGCAATGAGGCAAAAATGTCTGATTTTCCACTGAACGTAGCAGAAACTCCTGATCCACAGAGTGTGAACAAGTTTTTGTTCTTTATGACTCAAATTCTTTAGAAGTCCCTGAGGACTTGCTTTTAAAAATTGGATGGTTTTTTTTTTCCCCCCTTCAGTGCTGCTGCCTGTTTTTTTTCTACGGATTTAGAAATCAGAAAGGTGTTTAGCCCAGGTAGTTGAAGCTATAACCGTGGTCACAGTACTTAGAAGGGTTTGTTGGGTAATTGATATTGATATATTGACAGGGTAGAAGGGAAAAGTATCTGGATGACTGATGGATGGTGACACACAGCCCTGGCTCCCTGTTACCTGCTTATCAAAGAGAGCACTTTTGGGTTGGAAGGGATATTAAAATCATCCAGTTCCACCCTCCTGCCATGGGTAGGGACAACTTCCACTATCCCAGGTTACTCCAAATCCCATCCCACCTGGCTCTGAACACTTCCAGGGATGAAGAGCTCAGCCTTGTCCAAGGTAACCCTTGTCTGTAGCTGTAAGAGGTCAGTCCTCATCCAGAATGCAACCCCAAGATGCCAGACCCACTCCTGTGAGTGATTCCCTCTTGGATCAGTTAAACCAGAGGATACAGGTGTGGAGGTGACCTGAACACATCCTTCCATCCCCTCTGCCCCAAAGAAAAGCTGAACTGAGCCATCTCTCTGGGATGTTCAGGTAACTCAGCCATTGCAGTGTCTCCAGCAAGACCCCCAGAGTCCAGTGGTCTCTGCCTGACTTGGATCATTTCTGACTGTTGGGTTTGCAGGTTTTGCCCTTATTTTATTTTAATGAATGTCACAAGCCTGCAAGCTCTGTCGTATATCTGGGGACATGCTCTTCTGGGGGATTATCCAGCCATTGTCAGACAATTCATCTGAATTACCCCCTTCATTTTAGTCCTATTCACTCCCTGCGATCCATTATCTTCACCTTTCTTCCCTACCCTGAATATCCCCCAAGCTGCTCTTTCTTTTTTGCTCTGGAAACTTTAAATGGATAGATATGTTAATTGGTATCATTACAACAAACGGTCCCAGTCACGCTGCAATTCAAGGAACATTTCGTGTTGCCATTTAAATGATGAGGGTTTTTTCACCCCCCCCTCTTTTCTTTAATACCACTGACAGCTACTTGTGTTTAATTCATTTTGATTTTGTTAGGAGGGGGAAGTTATCAGGATTGTATCATTAAAAATGCATGCTTGGGTTAGTCATGCATGTTTCATATATCCCTGTGTATGATCCATCATAATTCAACATTAGCCAATGGGGATACCAAGTGGAAAGGGTCTGCTGAGCATACACATAATTCAATTACACCCATGACGTCACATTGATTGGATTCTTAATGACACCTCCAAGCTGTGCTGGGAAAAANAAGTCTGGACTTTCACAAGCTCCACAGGTCTCACCGCTCTCAAAATCTGCTGATAGTGCTCGACATGCCAAATTCTTACAGAAAGACAAGTGAGGCAGGCCAGCCACCCACTTGGAGATGATAAACAACCTCTCATTTATTTATTTAACTCATTATTAATTGCAAAGGACGGCCCTTCACTCATTTGTTAGAAGTGGTTTGAGTTCCTCTCTACAGGTTTCCAAGAGACTTCCTGCTCCAGCACGCTCAGCACAAATCCTGAGGGGAGCCTGGGTCACTTTTTGAGGAACATGGGGTCTGATGTTGGAGCTAATGAGCTTGTTATGAGATATATACTGGTCTCTCTAGTGGCTCTACCCTTTGCCACCGTGTCCAGCCTGTCTGCAATTAGGAACAAGGTCTGTGACATTGTGCTTTGTACTGAGTCTGCAATGAGGCAAAAATGTCTGATTTTCCACTGAACGTAGCAGAAACTCCTGATCCACAGTGTGTGAACAAGTTTTTGTTCTTTATGACTCAAATTCTTTAGAAGTCCCTGAGGACTTGCTTTTAAAAATTGGATGATTTTTTTTTTTCCCCCTTCAGAGCTGCTGCCTGTTTTTTTTCCACGGATTTAGAAATCAGAAAGGTGTTTAGCCCAGGTAGTTGAAGCTATAACCGTGGTCACAGTACTTAGAAGGGTTTGTTGGGTAATTGATATTGATATATTGACAGGGTAGAAGGGAAAAGTATCTGGATGACTGATGGATGGTGACACACAGCCCTGGCTCCCTGTTACCTGCTTATCAAAGAGAGCACTTTTGGGTTGGAAGGGATATTAAAATCATCCAGTTCCACCCTCCTGCCATGGGTAGGGACAACTTCCACTATCCCAGGTTACTCCAAATCCCATCCCACCTGGCTCTGAACACTTCCAGGGATGAAGAGCTCAGCCTTATCCAAGGTAACCCTTGTCTGTAGCTGTAAGAGGTCAGTCCTCATCCAGAATGCAAACCCAAGATGCCAGACCCACTCCTGTGAGTGATTCCCTCTTGGATCAGTTAAACCAGAGGATACAGGTGTGGAGGTCATCCAGTTCCACCCTCCTGCCATGGGTAGGCACACCTTCCTCTAGAACATGTTGCTCAAAGCCCCTTCCACCTGGCTCTGAACACTTCCAGGGATGAAGAGCTCAGCCTTATCCAAGGTAACCCTTGTCTGTAGCTGTAAGAGGTCAGTCCTCATCCAGAATGCAAACCCAAGATGCCAGACCCACTCCTGTGAGTGATTCCCTCTTGGATCAGTTAAACCAGAGGATACAGGTGTGGAGGTCATCCAGTTCCACCCTCCTGCCATGGGTAGGCACACCTTCCTCTAGAACATGTTGCTCAAAGCCCCTTCCACCTGGCTCTGAACACTTCCAGGGATGAAGAGCTCAGCCTTATCCAAGGTAACCCTTGTCTGTAGCTGTAAGAGGTCAGTCCTCATCCAGAATGCAAACCCAAGATGCCAGACCCACTCCTGTGAGTGATTCCCTCTTGGATCAGTTAAACCAGAGGATACAGGTGTGGAGGTCATCCAGTTCCACCCTCCTGCCATGGGTAGGCACACCTTCCTCTAGAACATGTTGCTCAAAGCCCCTTCCACCTGGCTCTGAACACTTCCAGGGATGAAGAGCTCAGCCTTATCCAAGGTAACCCTTGTCTGTAGCTGTAAGAGGTCAGTCCTCATCCAGAATGCAAACCCAAGATGCCAGACCCACTCCTGTGAGTGATTCCCTCTTGGATCAGTTAAACCAGAGGATACAGGTGTGGAGGTCATCCAGTTCCACCCTCCTGCCATGGGTAGGCACACCTTCCTCTAGAACATGTTGCTCAAAGCCCCTTCCACCTGGCTCTGAACACTTCCAGGGATGAAGAGCTCAGCCTTATCCAAGGTAACCCTTGTCTGTAGCTGTAAGAGGTCAGTCCTCATCCAGAATGCAAACCCAAGATGCCAGACCCACTCCTGTGAGTGATTCCCTCTTGGATCAGTTAAACCAGAGGATACAGGTGTGGAGGTCATCCAGTTCCACCCTCCTGCCATGGGTAGGCACACCTTCCTCTAGAACATGTTGCTCAAAGCCCCTTCCACCTGGCTCTGAACACTTCCAGGGATGAAGAGCTCAGCCTTATCCAAGGTAACCCTTGTCTGTAGCTGTAAGAGGTCAGTCCTCATCCAGAATGCAAACCCAAGATGCCAGACCCACTCCTGTGAGTGATTCCCTCTTGGATCAGTTAAACCAGAGGATACAGGTGTGGAGGTCATCCAGTTCCACCCTCCTGCCATGGGTAGGCACACCTTCCTCTAGAACATGTTGCTCAAAGCCCCTTCCACCTGGCTCTGAACACTTCCAGGGATGAAGAGCTCAGCCTTATCCAAGGTAACCCTTGTCTGTAGCTGTAAGAGGTCAGTCCTCATCCAGAATGCAAACCCAAGATGCCAGACCCACTCCTGTGAGTGATTCCCTCTTGGATCAGTTAAACCAGAGGATACAGGTGTGGAGGTCATCCAGTTCCACCCTCCTGCCATGGGTAGGCACACCTTCCTCTAGAACATGTTGCTCAAAGCCCCTTCCACCTGGCTCTGAACACTTCCAGGGATGAAGAGCTCAGCCTTGTCCAAGGTAACCCTTGTCTGTAGCTGTAAGAGGTCAGTCCTCATCCAGAATGCAAACCCAAGATGCCAGACC
>VYZS01066681.1:0-22541 GCA_013400695.1 Neodrepanis coruscans | reverse complement strand
TCCCACCTGGCTCTGAACACTTCCAGGGATGAAGAGCTCAGCCTTGTCCAAGGTAACCCTTGTCTGTAGCTGTAAGAGGTCAGTCCTCATCCAGAATGCAAACCCAAGATGCCAGACCCACTCCTGTGAGTGATTCCCTCTTGGATCAGTTAAACCAGAGGATACAGGTGTGGAGGTGACCTGAACACATCCTTCCATCCCCTCTGCCCCAAAGAAAAGCTGAACTGAGCCATCTCTCTGGGATGTTCAGGTAACTCAGCCATTGCAGTGTCTCCAGCAAGACCCCCAGAGTCCAGTGGTCTCTGCCTGACTTGGATCATTTCTGACTGTTGGGTTTGCAGGTTTTGCCCTTATTTTATTTTAATGAATGTCACAAGCCTGCAAGCTCTGTCGTATATCTGGGGACATGCTCTTCTGGGGGATTATCCAGCCATTGTCAGACAATTCATCTGAATNAAGTCTGGACTTTCACAAGCTCCACAGGTCTCACCGCTCTCAAAATCTGCTGATAGTGCTCGACATGCCAAATTCTTACAGAAAGACAAGTGAGGCAGGCCAGCCACCCACTTGGAGATGATAAACAACCTCTCATTTATTTATTTAACTCATTATTAATTGCAAAGGACGGCCCTTCACTCATTTGTTAGAAGTGGTTTGAGTTCCTCTCTACAGGTTTCCAAGAGACTTCCTGCTCCAGCACGCTCAGCACAAATCCTGAGGGGAGCCTGGGTCACTTTTTGAGGAACATGGGGTCTGATGTTGGAGCTAATGAGCTTGTTATGAGATATATACTGGTCTCTCTAGTGGCTCTACCCTTTGCCACCGTGTCCAGCCTGTCTGCAATTAGGAACAAGGTCTGTGACATTGTGCTTTGTACTGAGTCTGCAATGAGGCAAAAATGTCTGATTTTCCACTGAACGTAGCAGAAACTCCTGATCCACAGTGTGTGAACAAGTTTTTGTTCTTTATGACTCAAATTCTTTAGAAGTCCCTGAGGACTTGCTTTTAAAAATTGGATGATTTTTTTTTTTCCCCCTTCAGAGCTGCTGCCTGTTTTTTTTCCACGGATTTAGAAATCAGAAAGGTGTTTAGCCCAGGTAGTTGAAGCTATAACCGTGGTCACAGTACTTAGAAGGGTTTGTTGGGTAATTGATATTGATATATTGACAGGGTAGAAGGGAAAAGTATCTGGATGACTGATGGATGGTGACACACAGCCCTGGGTCCTTGTTACCTGCTTTGGGTTGGAAGGGATATTAAAATCATCCAGTTCCACCCTCCTGCCATGGGTAGGGACAACTTCCACTATCCCAGGTTACTCCAAATCCCATCCCACCTGGCTCTGAACACTTCCAGGGATGAAGAGCTCAGCCTTGTCCAAGGTAACCCTTGTCTGTAGCTGTAAGAGGTCAGTCCTCATCCAGAATGCAAACCCAAGATGCCAGACCCACTCCTGTGAGTGATTCCCTCTTGGATCAGTTAAACCAGAGGATACAGGTGTGGAGGTGACCTGAACACATCCTTCCATCCCCTCTGCCCCAAAGAAAAGCTGAACTGAGCCATCTCTCTGGGATGTTCAGGTAACTCAGCCATTGCAGTGTCTCCAGCAAGACCCCCAGAGTCCAGTGGTCTCTGCCTGACTTGGATCATTTCTGACTGTTGGGTTTGCAGGTTTTGCCCTTATTTTATTTTAATGAATGTCACAAGCCTGCAAGCTCTGTCGTATATCTGGGGACATGCTCTTCTGGGGGATTATCCAGCCATTGTCAGACAATTCATCTGAATTACCCCCTTCATTTTAGTCCTATTCACTCCCTGCGATCCATTATCTTCACCTTTCTTCCCTACCCTGAATATCCCCCAAGCTGCTCTTTCTTTTTTGCTCTGGAAACTTTAAATGGATAGATATGTTAATTGGTATCATTACAACAAACGGTCCCAGTCACGCTGCAATTCAAGGAACATTTCGTGTTGCCATTTAAATGATGAGGGTTTTTTCACCCCCCCCTCTTTTCTTTAATACCACTGACAGCTACTTGTGTTTAATTCATTTTGATTTTGTTAGGAGGGGGAAGTTATCAGGATTGTATCATTAAAAATGCATGCTTGGGTTATTCATGCATGTTTCATATATCCCTGTGTATGATCCATCATAATTCAACATTAGCCAATGGGGATACCAAGTGGAAAGGGTCTGCTGAGCATACACATAATTCAATTACACCCATGACGTCACATTGATTGGATTCTTAATGACACCTCCAAGCTGTGCTGGGAAAAACTAAGGTTTCCACTGAGGTTCTCTGTGCCTGGGGAGCTCAAGGTTTGTGTCACTGATCCAGGTTGGAGGAAATTTGGTTCTGGTAGGAACTGGAGGCCAGATGTGAACCAGCTCAGGCAGTGACATGAACCCTGTGTGCCCCAGGAGCTGTGATGATGGGCTCTAATAAAGAAGTGAGATGTTCTCCCTGCTGTTTTATTAAAGTGCTTTGACCAGTACAGCAGTTCCTGTGGCAGAGGGACAATGTGTCATGCGGCACCAAATCCTCCTCTTCTGGCCTAACTCTGCTCACACTGGAGCACTGGTTTGGTTAAAAACTCCTTTTTTTTTTTGATGGGTGATGTGGAGCAGTGCATGGTGATATTCTCTGCAGCTGAGGAGATAGAAGGTGCAGCTGGTGGCACTTTTATCCTCTGCTCTTATTGTAGATCCTGACTTAAGATAAATTGGTAATTCCACCTCTCTCTCCCCATCACCTTCATTTTGGTCTTCACCCTGTTACTGTGAATGAATCTCTTCAGAGCCTGCTGGGAAGATCCATAAAGTGTCATTCCTGGGGGCACAGGAAAGAGATCAGGAAATGTAGCAAGGTCTGTTATTTCCTTCACCCAGAGGGCAGCTGGGCACTGGAACAGGGGAAATGATCATGTCCTCAAGCCTGACAGAGTCCAAAGAGTGTTTGGATAATGCTCTCAGGCACATGGTGGGATTTCTGGAGCTGCAGGGCCAGGAGCTGGATATGATGATCCAAGTGTGTCCCTTCCAACCCAGGATATTCAATCCATAATTCTTGGATGCTGATCTCAGTTTGGGTGTCCTGGCACTGCTGTTTCCTGGCATTAGTCAGGTGGAGCAAGGATTGCTGATGCAGAGTTTTCTATGGTGCTCCTTTAAAAAAAAAGGGAGTCTCAGCATCCCTCACTGCCTCTCACTCCAGTATATTTAAAAGTAACTTGCTCTGTGAGTACATCCCAGCACCCATCTGCCTCAGCGCATTTGAAGCTCTATTCCAGCCTCTATTTGAAGTGAATCCCAACCCAACAGCAGATTATGCACCTCTTATTGGTGCTGGATCACAAGCCTAGGGAACTGAAAAAAAAATTCCTATTTACAATCATAGCCAAGAGAAGAAATCACTCCTGCTCCCCAGACCTCTGCTTTAAGCACATGAACANGGGATTATCCAGCCATTGTCAGACAATTCATCTGAATTACCCCCTTCATTTTAGTCCTATTCACTCCCTGCGATCCATTATCTTCACCTTTCTTCCCTACCCTGAATATCCCCCAAGCTGCTCTTTCTTTTTTGCTCTGGAAACTTTAAATGGATAGATATGTTAATTGGTATCATTACAACAAACGGTCCCAGTCACGCTGCAATTCAAGGAACATTTCGTGTTGCCATTTAAATGATGAGGGTTTTTTCACCCCCCCCTCTTTTCTTTAATACCACTGACAGCTACTTGTGTTTAATTCATTTTGATTTTGTTAGGAGGGGGAAGTTATCAGGATTGTATCATTAAAAATGCATGCTTGGGTTATTCATGCATGTTTCATATATCCCTGTGTATGATCCATCATAATTCAACATTAGCCAATGGGGATACCAAGTGGAAAGGGTCTGCTGAGCATACACATAATTCAATTACACCCATGACGTCACATTGATTGGATTCTTAATGACACCTCCAAGCTGTGCTGGGAAAAACTAAGGTTTCCACTGAGGTTCTCTGTGCCTGGGGAGCTCAAGGTTTGTGTCACTGATCCAGGTTGGAGGAAATTTGGTTCTGGTAGGAACTGGAGGCCAGATGTGAACCAGCTCAGGCAGTGACATGAACCCTGTGTGCCCCAGGAGCTGTGATGATGGGCTCTAATAAAGAAGTGAGATGTTCTCCCTGCTGTTTTATTAAAGTGCTTTGACCAGTACAGCAGTTCCTGTGGCAGAGGGACAATGTGTCATGCGGCACCAAATCCTCCTCTTCTGGCCTAACTCTGCTCACACTGGAGCACTGGTTTGGTTAAAAACTCCTTTTTTTTTGTTGATGGGTGATGTGGAGCAGTGCATGGTGATATTCTCTGCAGCTGAGGAGATAGAAGGTGCAGCTGGTGGCACTTTTATCCTCTGCTCTTATTGTAGATCCTGACTTAAGATAAATTGGTAATTCCACCTCTCTCTCCCCCTCATCTTCACTTTGGTCCTCACCCTGTTACTGTGAATGAATCTCTTCAGAGCCTGCTGGGAAGATCCATAAAGTGTCATTCCTGGGGGCACAGGAAAGAGATCAGGAAATGTAGCAAGGTCTGTTATTTCCTTCACCCAGAGGGCAGCTGGGCACTGGAACAGGGGAAATGATCATGTCCTCAAGCCTGACAGAGTCCAAAGAGTGTTTGGATAATGCTCTCAGGCACATGGTGGGATTTCTGGAGCTGCAGGGCCAGGAGCTGGATATGATGATCCAAGTGTGTCCCTTCCAACCCAGGATATTCAATCCATAATTCTTGGATGCTGATCTCAGTTTGGGTGTCCTGGCACTGCTGTTTCCTGGCATTAGTCAGGTGGAGCAAGGATTGCTGATGCAGAGTTTTCTATGGTGCTCCTTTAAAAAAAAAAGGGGAGTCTCAGCATCCCTCACTGCCTCTCACTCCAGTATATTTAAAAGTAACTTGCTCTGTGAGTACATCCCAGCACCCATCTGCCTCAGTGCATTTGAAGCTCTATTCCAGCCTCTATTTGAAGTGAATCCCAACCCAACAGCAGATTATGCACCTCTTATTGGTGCTGGATCACAAGCCTAGGGAACTGAAAAAAAAATTCCTATTTACAATCATAGCCAAGAGAAGAAATCACTCCTGCTCCCCAGACCTCTGCTTTAAGCACATGAACATTCCAACTACCAATCCTATTGATTTTCAATTATGGCTCAAATAGAAGTGGTTGTAGCTTTGTGTTAACCCTCAGGAGGATTTGCCTTGTCATCTCTGGCGAGGAGAAATCCTGTGCTGGTGTGTGGTTGTGTGGCTGAAACCCACTCTTGGGCAGAAATGGGTGTCACCACTGCTTGTTAAAATAACAAAATTCCCTTTTATGGATTTGGATGTGCTGCTGGGGGCAACACATGGGTATGTGGCATGAAGAAATCACGGCTATAAATACAGAACAAGTGAGGTGGGGTAGAAAGTTATTGTTGGCATGAGTGTGGGGTATTTTGAAGTTATGTGGGGAGGGTTATTTTAAAGGGTAGCTGCACTGAACCTTGCTGGCATATTTGGAACAGTCCCAGGCAGAAAGCAGATGAGAGTTTTGAAGCTGAAAAATTCACCTTTCCTTCTCTGATTTTTAGCTTGGTCAGTGTTTTCTGGTCACTGCTGTGAACAGGGAGCTGTGAGTGTTCATTGGTACAGACATAAAGAAACACTCTGTGTTTCAGGGGGATCTTCCTCCTTGGATTTCCCAGGAATTTGTTAAAGCCAGGAAATGTGTTAATTCCTCTGGCTGGGGATGCTGAGGAGTTAAATAATTTATAGAGTCAGGTTAAAATCACAGAATGGTTTGGGATGGAAAGGACCATAAAAATCATCTGTTACAGGCTGATGATCAGGTTGCCCCAAGCCCTGTCCAGCCTGGGCTGGAACATTTCCAGGGATGGGGCAGCCACAATTCTCTGGGCAAGCTGTGCCAGTGCCTCACCACTCTCACAGCCAAGAATTTCCTCCTAACAATTAAAGTGAATCTAAACTGCTCCTCTTAGTTTAAAGCTATTCTCTCTTGACCTATCACCGTCTGCCTGTGTAAAAAGTCACTCTCCTTCTTTTTTATAAGCTCCTTTGAAGTACTGGAAGTCAGTTCTATGGTCTCCCTGGAGCCTTCCCTTCTCCAGGCTGGACACCCCCAGCTCTCCCAGCTTGGCTCCAGAGCAAAGGTGCTCCAGCCCTTGGAGCATCTTTGTGGCCTCCTGTGGGCTCTCTGTAATAGGTCCATGTCTTTCTTCTGCTGAGGACTCCAGAGCTGGATGCAGTTCTTTCCCTGAGAGCCAGGAGGATGTTATTTATAGCAGCTCTGCCCACAGCCAGGGCAGCTGGAGCCTGTGTTGGGTTACTATCACCTGCTCCCCTCTTGGTGTCCCTTCCCCTGCAGCAGGGCTGGATTTCAGCCTGGGGTGGGGTGATGACCCTGAACCATCGCTGCCCTTGGCCACGGGGCTCTGTCCTCATCCTCACCTTCCCCTCAGGGCACAGCCTGCAGGGAATCAAATGCATCAAGAACCTGAAGTGTATCCTGTAGGATGCTTTTTGTAAGGATTAAAGGGAATATTCTCCGAGGCAATTTTATACTTCTTCACCTTCTGTATTTAAGCCCAAAGCCATTTATTGTTAATGATATTGAAAATATGATCATTTCTGTGCAGGAGCATGGCCTCTTTGGGGTGGGTACTGTGCTGTCCTCTCGAAAATCCAGCACAACTCTTTGAGGTGCTGCAAGTGCTGAGCATCCCTGAATAGCAAGGGGAGAGAATCTCAGCTAAAAGAAATGAGGGTCCTCATGGTGAAGGTGTCAGGCTGCTCCGAGCTGCAATTTTATCTCACTTATTCTCCCTGGGGGGGAGCAAACAGCTCTACCTGCCTCTTTCCCATCCCTTATCAGCAGCATCTGGCATTATCACATTTGTTATATCTCCTCCTTCCAGTGCTGACATGAGAGGACATCTCCCAGGGTTGCCAACAGGATAAAAAGTAGGAAATTAGCAAAGCCTCAACGCAGGAGTCTCGGTGACTCTTTCCTTTCCAGTCTGAACAGCAGATCCACAGTGTCCTGGAGCAGTGAAGGTGAAGGTGACCACACTCCTCCTCCCTGTTGTATGGATTTCTGCTCGTTTGGAGGGTACAAACTCTGACCATGTGCTTGAGCACTGCTGCCAATAACCAGAGGCCAGAGGAGTGGGGAAGAATAAACGATTTATTTTTGCTCAGGAGGCTGCTAAGAGCACATTTCTATTTTTTTTTTCAGCCTGAGTGTGCCTGTGAGGAGGGATGTGCAGGGGTAATGGAGGTGGAATTATAGGATTCCTTTCTATGTTTGAGTCCCAATTGGAAACAGCTCCCCGCAGTGGCTCTGCTTCAAACCCTTCTCCTTGTAGCTGATTCTGCATCCCGGTGGGAGGCTCTGACTTCCCAGAAGAGGCAGCTACGAGCTGGCCTGAGTTCCTAATACTCCCCTCCCTGCCCCTTGCAGCTCCTGGAGCTGTATCTCTCCTTGGGAAGGGCGCTGTGAGCTCCCTCCTCCCTCCACCACGCTGGGGAAATGCCCTTTGGAAAGCTCCAAGCTCTTGTTTTTTGCATGAGCTGAGTTGGGGCGAACTTGGCGAGGCTGCCAGAACATCATGAATAAGTGAGGAGGGAAGCTGTGCTCCCAGCTCAGGGCGTGCACAGGCGAGGAAAGCAGCTTTGGAGCTCCAACACCCTCCAGTGTGCGCGAATAATGGCATTTTATGCCCTCTTTGCACCCCGTATTGGTTGAGAATCAGACCTTTCACTTCATTCATGAGTCCTTAATGGTTTTGAGTTCCTCTGCCATGGCTGGCTTTAGACAAATGGTCTGCAGATCTTGCTGGCATCACCTACAATCGTTTTGGTGGAACATCCTGACAGTCTCGAGCTGCAGTAATTTAAGAGATTTCTTGCCTCAAACATCTTCCACCCAGAGAGTTTGACGGTTTTATTCTCCTCAACATCTCTGCCATCATGGAATCCCATTGTCCAAGGCTCCTCCTGGAGTCTCTGGCTCTTCCACTGTGAGAGAGAAATGTTTAAAGGGCAGAGGAGACAACTGTGGTCATCTTGTCTCACTGCCAGAACCACCAAACGTGTATTTCTCTTTCTTAAAGTAGTGATTTCCCCAGGAGATGCAAAATCTGTGAGGTTGAGGTGAAATTTCCCTCTTTGCTCTTCCAAAACCCATCTTTGCAGAAGAACTGGGAACATCTCTGCTCCCATTTTTCCTCATGTGTTGGTGCTTTTTGATTTCTGAAGATCAGGACCTTTTGGTCTCTCTGTGCCAATGCACTGACACACTTTTTTCTTGTCTTGGCCCTGGTGTGTCAGTGGGATATTTTCCACCCTTTTTTACAGTTTATCCCATTCTCCCTCTGTGTCTTTGAGTCCCTTGTCACCATGATTTCATTCATGCTGTCCCCAAGGGTCATTGCCAGTCACCTCTGCAGTTATTTCTGCACAGTTGGGGCTTTGTAATGAAAACCAAAACTACTTCATTTCCAGAGCTGCTGGATTAGCTCCTAATTTCTTCCTTGGCTTCATTTCAAATCAGAGCAGGTCAAGGGAGAAGGTACATCAGTGTCCTCTCCAAAATGTGAACTTCTCCACATTAGGACTTTGACCACACAGCTGTGTCAGGACTGTTTGAAGGGTGAGGGAGCAGAGCTCTGCCATACTGCACAGAGATGTGGGGCTGGAAGGGATATTTAGGGTCAAATCCATGTTCCTGCCATTGCTGGTGTCCCACTGTTTGCCAACCTTTCAGGATCTATCCCCACCTTCCCTTTCTTCTACTTGCCCAGCCCAAGGGTTTCTCACTGCTGGTGGTCCCATGGGAGAGATGGGCTGAGCTGCATCCAAACTGAGAACAGATTATCCCAGCAACACCTCAGTTTAGCCAAGGATCAGCCTGAAATGGACCCAGGAATGAGCTTCCTCCAACAGATTGTGTCCTTGCTGGAGCACAGAGGTCACATCCTAGGGGTTGGGCTTTTCTAACCTGTGTGGGGAGTGAAGATCACCCCAAGCAAGCAGAGTGTGTTGCATCTCCCTACATAAAATTAGATCAGGATCCCCAAATGCTGATTTTTGGAAGGTGTCTGTGGGTTGCAGCTGTCTGTTGGACAGTAATTCAACTCTGGAGTGGGTGTGCAAATAACAGCCCCAAAGCCGGAGGTTTCATAGAATCATTTAGGTGGGAAAAGACCTCCAAGGTCACAGAGTCCAACCTTTGTTCACCAACCTTGTCAACTAGACCAGAGCACTGAGTGCCACTTGTTCCTTGAACACCTCCAGGAATGGTGGCTCCAGCACCTCCCTGAGCATCCCATTCCAATGCTTGACAACTCTTTCCATGAAGATGATGCAGATTTTGCTGATGCCCAAGCTGAACCTCCTGTTTGCTGCAATGGGAAGTGACTCCAGCCTGGAGCAGCACACTGCCAACAGCATTTAAAAATTGCCTCTCCCTCGGCTTTTTTGTGGAGAGCAGCAAAAACTGGGCATTATGAATGTCTTGTCTTTAAGTGCCTCTGCCAGGAATATTTGATAGAGACATATGCTCACCTCACCCACAAACAGCCAAATTTGATGAAGGGGTTTATTAGTGGAGATGCTACAATTTGTGCTCCTGCTGCTGCCTCCTCATGCAGGAGAGGGTTAGTTTTGCCTTTTTTTTGGTTGAATTTTGGTTTTTAAGTCCTTCCCTGACAGTTGCTTTACATTCTGCTCTGGGTTTTGGAGAAGCTGAGTCAGCACATTGCACCCAGCCGCTGCTCAAAGGAATTTGCACTGGGTTTTGTTTATTATTTTGAGCACAGCCAGTTCTGCTTTGGCTTTAATTGACAAGCAGGAAATGTTTCTTGGACTTTTCAGAGAGCTGAGTCCATTGCTGGGACTGTGCTGTCGAGGAGGGGGAAGCTCACAGGAAACCTGAGTGATCAGCAAACAGAATACGACTTCAGGGCAAATGTATCTCTTGATACTCGAGGTGTCAAATATTCTGAGTAATGATTATGTTTTAAATATAGTTTGTAACTTTCTTCTAATGCTCATGCCACTTTCTGTAGCTGCACTGTAGAATATACAGTGTGGATAGATGATGTAGCTGTGTAATTACACCTACAGGGGGAAGAGAGCTCTCTCTGTGTTTGTTTTTAAATATTATCTCTATCCGTGTATCTAAAAGAAAGGGTTTCACACAGATGAAATAATCTCTCTTAGGTCACATTTCAATAAAAATTACAGTTTAATGATGCTGTGCCTATTTTATTTTATCCTATATTATTTTAGCTGCTTCTAAATAACTGCTAATTTTCCAACCAGAAAGGTCATGGCACTGATGTGAATAAACACATCGTAAACTGGGTGTAGTAAATACATCCACTCCCCAGTAGCTGAGGTATTAAGCACAGTAAGGGTGCAAGGACTAGGAAAATAGCCTTGTCACTAATTTTCTGATTATATGACTTAATGGGAGTCGTGTAATGAAAGCTCAGACTGCAGGAGTTGATCGAAGTGTCTTTGATGTGGGGTTAAACTCCTAATAAGTGCAGTGTAGCTACAGGACCCCTTTTTATAAGATGTGACCTCCTGTTTCTCACTGGTTACAACTCCACCAGCTCTGCCAGTGTCTTTAGCTCAGATTTGTGAGGCTGTATCATCTATTCCTATCCTCTTTCCATTGTGTTATGTGTCTGCTGAGATTTTCCTGAGCTTGTTTCCTGGATTTGGAATGCACTGGAGGAAAAATCAATCTGCGCTCACTCTGCTCCTTGTGCCATAAAAACTCAGCTCTGATTGCTTTTGGAAGCAGGAGACAAGCCTTGAAGGGACTTGATATCACCAAAATCTTGCCCTAAAACTTGTGATTGAGACAGTTGCTTCAGTTTTATTTATTTAGACTCTTGTTTGAAGAAAATGTGTTGGGCCACAGAGGGCTGGAGCTGAGAGCTGCTCAATGTAATGAAATGATCAAAGAATCATAGAATGGTTTGGGTTGGATGGGACCTTAGAGGTCTAAAGTCCTTAAAGGGCCTAAACCACCCCCTTCCATGGGCAGGAACACCTTCCACTATCCCAGGTTGCTCCCAGCCCCATCCAACCTGGCCTTGGACACTTCTGGGGTGAAGCAGCCACAGTTCCTCTGGGCAATCTCTGCAGAAAATTCAGGGGAAGTCTGACAAATACTGACAGAGCTTCTGCACAGGGAGGGGGATCAGCTGATGGCTGTGCCAAGGATTAACTGGAGAGGGAAGGCAATCCCAAGTCAACAGGTGGGGTAGCCTGAATTTGCAGGATGGAGATCCCTTCTCAAAGAGAGGGATTTCGCTGCTGAGGTGCCAACACCTTCACAGCAGAACAGTTTATTCTGGATGTGTGTCTGGGCTGTGTGAAGCAGTTGTGGTTGGTTTTGGTTTTTTTTCAAATGAATGGGTCTTGTCCAAACTGCTGGTGGAGTGAACAGTCCTGGGGATGTCTGTAGATTGTGGCAGAGGAGTAAAGCACGTTTTCTGGGGAGAGTGTTTGTGGGAGGAGGAGTGTGGGTTGTTCTCACCTGCTTCCATCGTGCTTTCTGCTCCACTGCTCACAGCTCACTTATCTCCACTACGGGGATTTTCCCCCCCTCTGAACTCCTCCCCACTAACTGTGCCAGCTCCTGGGGAAATAAAGCCTGGCCTGCCACATTTCTGTCTGCAGCTCTGCTCCTGCATGGCTGGGCTTCTCACACCTGCCTGCTGGGAAGAGCAGACGTGGGAACAGCTTTGCTTGCTGCTTGGCTCCTGCGTGTTGATGCGAGACAGGGAAGATCCTTTGTGCTGAGACAGGGTGAAGGGACAGGAGGAGCCTTGACTTAGTGTTTCAGGGGCTGCTCTGCTTCAAGTGGCTGCTAAAATATTCTTTTCAGCTGCCGGTCCATCGAGGGTGAGTGTTTTTGTGAGTCAGATATTGGACCAAGATAAGGAAGATCTGAACTTGTCCTCTGTGATCTGAATGTGATCTGATTGAGCCACACATGATCCTTCATTATCCTTTCAACCTAAACCATTCTGTGATTCTTTGATTCTGTCTCATCACCTGGCTGAGCTGATGGGGTGGTTGTGTGTCTCTCTGGACAACAGCAGCATCTTTGTCTCACGTACATCTGGTCTTATTTCAGCCTTGTACAAGCAATACCTGAATGCACCATCTTAAGGGAATTTTGGCATCCAGAGATCATCCCAAACTTGTTCTTGAGTGGTGATGAGCAGGAGAGAGGTGTGTTACAGGAGCTCCTGATGGTTCCATCATGGATGGCCTTGCATTCTGGCTCCTCCCTTCCCATATCATTATTTGGAAACACTTAAGAGCTGCTGTGGCTGCCCTGTGCTTGTGCTGGTGTTTTACATTGATAATTCATCCTGGGATCAGCATTTAGAATTAATTCAATGAAAGGGGCCTCATCATTCACTTATAAAGAGCTGTACACAGGGAACAGCTCTTTGTGTGCTAAGGATGGAGTTTTTTTTAGCTGGGTACTGTGCTTGTGGTGTCTCCTGGTCTGTAGTGGGAACTTGGGCACCTTCTGGGATAGGGAGAGCATCAGAGTGGATGTTTAGTGGCAATTTCAGCAGAAAAGTGTGACCAAACACCGAGCTCAGCTCAGAGTGAACCGGGTAGGGAAGGAACTGCCCTGTTTTTGTACTTGGGTGAGGCTGAATTTGGTGGGATTTGGGAAACTTGCCTGGCAGTGCAACAGTGAGGCTTCACCCCTGATGCCCTTGGGAGCTGGGCAAACATGCTTGGTAGGTCAGAGTCCACCAAATGTCAACAGGAGGATTGTATCACCTTATGGGCAAATCTACCCATGGAAATGATTTCTGGATGATTTTGCCTCAGATTGCCCTTTCTCTTTCTGCTGTGCCTGGTTGAGGTTCTCCATTAACTCCATGCCATCTCCAGGATGCTGAGCCCAACTCAGGGTGGCAGCTGCTGCCTTTCCACATCTCCTAGAACTGACTTACCAGGGAGCTGTTCCCAGACTCTGTCCTTTTCCTGCCTTATATCTGAGTAAAAACATAATTTTGACAGGCCAGTGATGCAGAAAATAACTTGCTGCTCTCCAACTGTTGCACCCCTTGACCCCAATTAGAATGTGTTGCATGTTAGAAGTGTCAGCTTCTTGCTTTCTCTCCACTCCCCATTCCCCTGACCAAAATTCACTTTATAAAGATGACACCTGAATGCTGCACAGGCTGGAAAGTGCTGCTGACCAAACAGAGAATCAGAGTGGACCCAAAGTCCAGATCCTTCAGTGTTTTTCTGGTCTTTGTTTCAGGAGAAGGTGCAGGGAAGCTGTCAAAAAGGAGTGTGGTGGTGCTGGGTTTGATGGTTGGACTTGATCTTGGAGGTCTTTTCTAACCATAATGATTTTAGGATTCTATGAGATATTCCAACCTGTGGGAATATTTCCCCTTTACCTGTCCTGTATAGGGTTAGACCCAAAGGGTTTCAAAACATAAGCCTTGGAGTTGTGGCTGCCCCATCCCTGGAAATATTTAAGGCCAGATTGGATGAGACCAGAGCAACCTGGGATAGTGGGAGGGGGATTTGGAACTGGATGATCTTTAAGGTCCATTCCAACTCAAACCATTCTGTGATAAAGTTCTATGTTCCTTGAAGACCTCCAGCTTGGTGTTGGAGTTTTTCTTTCCAACAGTTAGTGCCCTCCAAGTTATGGAGAACTGAGGAATGGAGTCCATGGGATGTTTCTACGGGATTCAGGACCATCCAAGGCTGCACATGTCCTTCTCACATGCCATGATTTATCCTTCCACAGAGAAGACCCCTTGCCAATTCCCTCCCTTGAGGTGTCCTGTTCTCTTGCAAGCATGGCATAAACTCTGAGGATGAGAGCAGAGAGCAGGGCTGGATTTGTGCCTGAGGTGTCTCCAACTCTCCCTCCAACAACTCTGAAGGTTGAGTCGTTGCTATTGGACATGGGGCACATCCAAATCACAGCTGCCTTGTGCTTTCTGATGCACAATCTCTCCTCAGGTTATCTGTGTGTGATTCAAGGGGACAGGAGCAGGGCACAGCTCCAGACTCTGACTCATTCAGTCTTTTCCCACTGCTGCCATAATTCAAGTGGAAATCTCAGAAGATGGTAAAACCTTCAGGCATGTGAAAGATGCCAGGATTTGAGTGCATGTGAAGGAATCCAGAGCTCATTTTGAACTTGGAAAACCAGGGTGGGCTTGCTGTGATCTCGTTGCCTGTGCCTGCTGCAGTGTGTCAAGTAGTGACAGAACGAGGGGGAATGGCTTTAAAGTGAAAGTAGTTTAATTTAGGTGTTAGGAGGAAATTCTTTACTCAGAGCAATGAGTTGCTGGAGCAGAGAACTTGTGGATACCCCATCCCTGGAAGGGTTCAAAGCCAGGCTGGATTGGGCCCTGAACACCCTGGTTTCAGTGTAAGGTGTCCCTGCTCATGCAGGTGGGCTTGGAACCAGATAATCTTTAAAATCCCTTAAAATCTAAATCATTCTGGGATTCTATGATTAGTCCTGTTGAAAAAAGCAGAAGCATAGAGTTGGTGTTGTCCATGTGCACTTTTAAGTCCCTAATTTTGAGGAGACTTGCACAGAAGACCATGAGAAATGCATCAAGCCTTCTCCTAAAGGCAAACCTGAATCCTGCAGTAGCCTGAGGAAGAGTGTTGGAAACATTTAGCAGGATGCTTCTATCTTCATTTATTGCTTTAATACTATCCCCTGAGTTATTTTAAAAGCCATGTAGATGTGGCACTTGAGGATATGGTTTAGTGGCTTGGCAGTACTGGGCTCAAAAGTGGACTTGATGACTTACAGCTTCTTTCCAACCTATTTGGTTCATCCCTCACAGGCTCTTGCTTGGAGACAAAGTTGGAGTTTCAGAAACCCTGCAGTGCTGCAGGGAAGGAAGATCCTGCTGGAAACTTGAAGGAGATCCAAGCTGTGGCCATCAAGCTGTTATCCTCAGCATTTTGATTTTAAATAACTGGATAACTCATAACTCCTTAAATAACTGTATAACTCATGCAAAAAACCTCTCCAAACCCAACTCTTTTTTATACCCTCTAACAGTGACAATCCTTTTTTTTCCATTAAACACCAGCAACTCCCACCACTGCAACTTTCAAAGCAACCAAATGAGACACAGCCCTAACTCTTTTATTTCTGTGTGAAAAGCAGGTGATGCTGAGGTGTTTTACAGCCTCAGCTCTGAGTAAGTCGTTAATATAAATGAATCAGGCAACCCAGCAGTGACAGGCAGAGCTGTGACACTGATTGAGCTGTGGTGGCTCCACGCAGAAGACTTTTGTCTCTGCAGTTGGGATGAGTGGCAGCTAAAGATCTGTTTAATAATTTGTGTCATGAGAGAGGAAAAAATAACATGGGAGGACAGAATTGATCCCTCTGAGCTGATCAATCTCTTCATTCTCTTCTCCACTACGTATTCTTCATGGAAGGATCTTGCATGCCCAGCTGAGGAATGATGTTGGCATGAAGAAGGTTCCAAAATTCCCCCTTTTTCTTACCATTTTCCCCAGAGATCATAACCTGAAACAGAGAAGTGTCCTGGCAACAGTGCTGTCAACAAACCCCTGCCTTTACTCTCTGGCTGGAGGGCTTGAAATGGGGTGAAAAATTGTAGTAATATTTATTCTGCAGAAGATAAGCTTTCAGCTGAATATATTATGGGTTTTTGGCTGACAGTAATGAGTGATTTTTTTTTTTTCCCAAAAATAAGAAAATATCTGCCCAGTCTTCAGCTTCATTTTAACCTGAAAAATGGTGGTTTCTTGACAATTGTNTTGGCTGACAGTAATGAGTGATTTTTTTTTTTTCCTAAAATAAGAAAATATCTGCCCAGTCTTCAGCTTCATTTTAACCTGAAAAATGGTGGTTTCTTGACAATTGTTTGAAGAAGGATTTCTGGATAAAAGCTAATGAATGGCTCAAAAGTTGATTAAGAAGGAGGGGAGATGCTAAGTCAAAGTTTTCCAGCTAGAAATAGTGATTTATTACCCAGCTATCTTTGCAAATGACATAGTAACTAATTAGATACAATTCATCATGTGGACTTAAAGCTGCCACTAGTATTAGATAGAAAGTTTTATGGGCAATTCATAGTCTCAAATTCTGATCTAAACGTATCATAGTGTGGATTGAGAGTTAGTCAAACACATTGAGGCACTGGGAAAGGCTTAATAAGATTCTGAAATTCTGCCCCCCTGTAGATTTTATTTTTTTTTTTCTCAAGTGAAGGATTTGAAAAGGGCGTTTTAGGATGATGTTATATATGGTAGTAGTCTTTTCTCATAAAACATCAGCTATAATAATTATTTTTATGCAGATCCTGAGGCACAGAGAGATTAAATGACTTTCTCAAGGTCAGGCAGTGAGTCAGAGGCAGAACTAGTGAATGAATAGAGTCTTGATTTGGGGGCTGTGGTGTGTGTACTCAAGTAGCCCTCGCTCCTTCAATCTCCAGGGCTAAATGAAGTCAGTCTTTCTGCATCTGAATGTCCCAGCATTTCCTAGCACAGTTGTTTCTGCAGGAGTGCAGCCCTGGAAGGTGGAAAAGGTGCTCCCAAACATCTTTGGTTTATCCTTAGGATTGGCATGACCTGCATGAGACTATGGATGTTCTTGAAGGGTCAACTCCCAGGGGAGAGTTGTGATGATGAACAGCTTTTTCAGTGGCCTTTCAGTACTTAAATGGGGTTTATAAAAAAGATGGAGAGTGACTTTTTATGTGGGAAGATGGTAGTAGGACCAAGAGAATGTTTTTACACTGGCAAAGGGCAAGTTTGGATTAGATGTTAGGAAGAAATTCTCTGTTCAGAGGGTGGATGATACTCACAGCCTTCCTGGAGTCACCTGGAGATTAGAAATCCTGCAGCCTTGAAGTGCTGCAACCTTCCTGCTTGTAAGAACATGTGTAGTGGTGGGTCTTGCATTGCTGCTGCTGCTGCTTCTGGCCAGGACTGGGTAAGGATTTGCATTCTGGCCTTTTTTTGCAAATCTGTCTGTTCAGCCAAGTTGAGCTGCACCAGGTCCCAGGGGACACATAAACTGTAGTGGTTGTACTCTCGTTCAGTGAGGCTGAATAAGTCAACTGCATTCCTCTTTGGACATTGTTTGTGTCTCTTGATATCTCCTCATGAATTATTAGCTTTGGGAAAGACTTACTGTGAGATATTGTGGCTGGTTTAGTCTCCTGGTCACTGCAGGTTTCCTTCTAAATCTGTTTGGTTCTGTTTTAAGTGCTTCAAATGCTGCTCCTCCTGCCATTTCCCCTGGGCCTCTTCCCTGTAGTCTGATAGTTCTTGCTGTCAGGAAGTTATCCCTCATACTCAGACTACTTTTTATCAGTCTGTCACTTTTTCAACTCATTGGACTAATAGTTTCCCCTTTACAAGGGCTGTGTCTCTGTGTCCTTTTGTCCCAGTCTATCCCCAAGGGAGCCTCTTTATTCTTGTACTGAAAGAGGGTCAGACTAAATGACTTTTGAGGTCTTTTTCTGCCCTCTTACTCCAACTTCTTGGAGCTGCAGAGATTCTTGATCTCACCCATGATGGACTCTGACAGAGTGTGTAAAAGAGTAGATTTTATACAACTGAATCATAGAATCATTTAGGAAAAAATCTCTGAGGTCATTGAGTCCAAGCACTGCCAAGGCCACCACAAACCATGTCCCTAAGTGCCACATCTCTATCATTTTTATATCCTTCCAGGATTGGTGACTCCATCACTGCCCTGGGCAACCCTTTCTATGAAATTTTTTTCCTAATATCCAAACTAAAACTTCCCTGACACAACTTGAGGCCATTTCCTCAAATAATGAAGATGTAGGAGTTCATAGATGTCACAGACATTCTCAAAAATTTGAGAATCATGTCCATGAAGGGGTGAAATGGCCTTTTTTTTCTGGCCTGGGTGTACAGGACTTTTGGGGGCATAGGGAAAGCCTGAATTATTCAAGCAGTGAGAAATAGTTTCTCAGATTTGCAGCAGGGTTTTTCTAAGGATGTGGAGAGACAGGAAAGAGAAGGCAGGAGAAAGCAACACGGCAAAGGTCACTTCTGATGCTCATCTGAGGAGCCAAGAAAAGGCTGAAGGCCCTTTCTCCTCAGAGATTCAGCTCAGGGCTGGGACAACACTGAAATCTTCCAGACACCCTATCCATTCAAGGCTCATAAACACAGCTATTCCCTGTAGGCTCCAGATGTGCACAGATGTTGTGAGGGGTTTTGCCCTGCTGTGCACCATCATTTGGCAGCGGCAGCGCTCTCCTGCCTTCCCAGTTTCCTCTCTGGAGGACACAAGCAGCTGGACTGGAGAGGAGAACAGCAGTGCTGATGAAGCAATAATGTAATTAATAGCCTCTTACCATCCTTCCATTACCAACAACGTCAGCGTGTCAGTAACTATTTACAATCTAACTTACACAAATGTCATTTTGGTGCGCTGAGCACTTCATATTTTGCAATTCTCTGCCACAGTAATAAAATCAGTCAGCCAGTCGGAAGGGAAGCACACCCAGGAGATATCATTATTAATGGCACTGGGCCAGGCTTTGGGCTGAGCTGTGTGGGAGGCACATCAGCAGAGAGAGCAGCTCATTCCTGCACTGAGATGCCCTCAGGTCTCTGCAAGAGGTGGCTTGGAATGCAGCTGGATGAAGGCAGGCAGCAAAGGGAGAAGATTTGGAAGGCTTTGTCAATGATCTCCTCTTCAAGAGCTCACAGTTAGCACCAAATCAGGGCTAGGAGGGGCTTTGCACAATTTGGTTTTAACGGGCTGAGATAATTTCACTTGTCTTGCTTCCCGCTATAAAAGGTCTTTCCCTGTGCTTTCTGCCTGACATCCTGAACTCTGGTCACCCAAAGGCCCTTTTCCTCGTGGGCTGGGGATTCTGTGTTGGTGCTGAATGAAGGTGGCTTTGATACTCCAGTGTTTTTTTTTTTTTTAAGTCTTGGATTAGTGGCTGAACTGGATCTTGGCCTCTCTAATTGGTCATTTGTAAGGAGACCTGACCTCTGACATGATGGTTCAGGTTCATTTTGGTCTTCCTGTACTTAAAGAGGACTTGGAAAAAATGGGGAGAGTGAGCTTTTACATGCACAGATCTTAAAGCCATTCATTCCCCTTTGTCTTATTAAACTGAAAGAAGGGGTTTAGGTCAGACCTTAGAAAGAAATTGTGAGTTGTCAAGGTGGGGAGGTGCTGGCACAGACTGGGCAGAGAAGCTGTGGCTGCCCATGGATTCCTGGAAGTGTCCAAGGCCAGGCTGGAGCCACCTGGAGCAGTGGGAGGTGTCCCTGCCCATGGCAGGGGGTGGAACTGGATGGTTTTTACGGTCCCTTCTGACCTAAACTGTTCTATGATTCACAGGAGTGTGAATACATTTAACAACTGAAGGTGCCAAAACTTTGTTTTAAGGCAGAATATGCTAAAATATCACAAGAAACTTACAGCAAGATGCAGCTCCCACTGAAGGCAGTGCAAAAAAAATCCTACAGATTTCTCTGCAAGCCGCACAGGTCCTGAACTGACTTTTTATATTCTGTTTTCTTCTCTGACCTAAAGAGGGCTTGACTTTTGAAAGCTCTACATTTACATGGGTGTTTTACTGACATTGAGCTCTGCAGAGAGCAGGGCAACAGTGGGGGCAAATTATTCACTGCTGTTGTCCCCCTGCAAGATCCCAAACTTCTCTATGCAAGTCTGACACCCTCATGAATATTTGGGAAGGTGTGTGAGACCCATTAATGTGGGTCTTTATGCAAACAAAGAATGAGAGCAAATTCAGAGTATTTTGCTGTGGTTTCGAATGTAACAGCAGCCATGGCAAATTTACATTTGTCTATTAAAAAGACAAAAATACACAAGAAAAACTAAAAAGCCCAGCACTTGAAGGATTAAACAGTGCATGGGCTGCTTAAAGCATCTTTGATGCACAAGCCCAGCTGACACACAGCAAACGCTGAAGTCAGTGGAATTACATGAGAGTTGAATTTGGCCCCTTGCTCTGTTTTTCTGTTGTCAAATTCTGATTTCAAGGCAAAGTGTTGCAAATCATGTACAGAATAGGGAAATGTGGAGCCTGTGTAAACTAATACAGGTGCCTGAGCTCCTCCTGCAAGCTCTTGAGTCCTTGCAGAAAAAAAAAAACTGATGAGCACAAGTGGTTTCAGGAAGAAATCTTAAAAGGGTTCAAATCAACCAGAAGTGTCAGTCAAGTAGCCTGACAATGCTGGGAAATCAATGCTGAATTCTCCCAAGAAGAGCACACAGGGAAAATGATGCCATTTGTTTGCAATTCTAATACAATGAACCAACAGATCCACTTGCAAAATGCTCCTAATGAAAATGTGCATAATGGATGTGCAGGGAACCAAGAGGGGAGAGAGAGACACTGCTGGTGAGGAGAGGAGGGAACAGAATTTAGGCTCAGCTGCTGAAAGTGTAGCTGAGATGGGTCTGACATTCATAAAATCAAGTTTTGGGAGAGTCTGGCAGCGAAAGGTGTAAATTTTTGCCAGGAAAGAAGAGGATTTGCTAAAGAATCAGTTGTTGTTATGCAGGGGTCAAGTGTTTTGTAAAATTAACAGACATGGAACTATGAGATGAAGCTGGAATGGGTTAAAAATGATCTGAAAACTGAGGTCTCCTGATAGACAGGCCAAGGATTATTCCTTTTTCTGGTAAGAAATCCAGCTTTTAGCACTGTTTGGTGTTATTATTGCTGGGTTCTTTTTGGGGCTGGAGGCAGCAATGCATGCGAAGTGCATAGGCATCAACAATTTTTTGTCTTTTCTAATGTAAGAACTGAGGACTTTCTCAGGGAATGAGGTGATGTGAGGCTCAAAACTGATGGAAGCTTGTTCTGGCTTAAAAAAACCCATCTTCCTGGTCACAAAAACTGATGTAGTGGTAGAACTTCCTGCTGCAGGACAAAAAAAACCCCCAAAAAACAGCCACACAAAGCTGTAACAAAGTCACCAATGGGGGTCCATTAACCTGGGACATCCCTCAGCCTAAAACTCTTGGAAAGAGTATTTTGGGCATAAATTACTCTGTGTTTATCCTTTTCCTTGGCATCTGCTGTTGGCCATGGCCAGAGGCAACTGGTTTCTAGCTGGGTCTTTGACTTAGACCCAGCCTTTCTTATTGCCTAAAAATCCAAGCTGTTTTTCTCCCTCCTCAGGAAAGGCCTTAGAAATAACTTGCAAATTGTGCTCAAATGAACTCTGCAGGCTGTGTGACTGCAAGGGGTGTTTTTTATGCTCAGAATGTGTCTATGATTTCAAGAGCAAAGAGAAAGGGAATGCTGCATTCCTGCAAAATTAATGAGTCTTTATTTATAAAGTTAAGATCTAAGCCAAAGCTGAGGGAAGTCACTGGATTTGTCAATCACTGAGTTAGGGCTGAATCCCAGTTTTTCAGTCCCCAAGGATGGATGTGGGCAGATTTGGCTTGGGAGGAGGAGGCAGATTGTCGCCTCTGGTTGAAGAACGGCAGGTTTTAATTATTTTCAGATTATTAATTTCTTCAGTAATACCAAGGAGAAACAAAACCCAGATCCTCTTCCAAGTCAGAACAAAGCAATTAGGGAGCCATAGGAAAAGAAGAGATGTAGAATGAGCTGTTGGGGAGCTGAATAAAACTGAGGAGCCAGGAGACCTCAAGCACTACCTGTGATTTGGGCTCTTTTTTTGGGGAATAGTTCAGTGGACGAGGAACAAGCTGTTTTTAAGGATTAAAGTTACTGGTGATCAGGCTTTTGTTTCTTCTGGAGTCTCATCTATCCAGGCAGTGCTGGAAATTGCTCAAAAATTGCTGCAATATAATATAATCTACATCCTCAAGGAAGGATGCATTCCCTATGAATGGAAAGGTGCTGCCATCCCCAGTGAGAGCCAGACTGGAAGTAACAGTGTAAGAGGATAAAATTCCTGCTGTACAGTCTATTTATCCCACAGGTTTTGTATGAAAAAACAGGTTATGTGTCTGGAATGCTGAAATGATGTACCTCCACATCTATTCTTGAACTCCAGGCTGTCCATTGCTTTCTTCCTGGAAAGACCATTGTGGAGCAGAATAACAAACTCCTGGCAGAATTGGCCCAGAATATCTGTTTTTTTCTTTTCTCAAACATACAATTTTTTGTGTATTGTGACATTAGTTTGTGATGATAACAATGCTGTGTTTCTTTAGTACTGGATAGTTCCATTGAAGAAGGGCAGGAAACTGGGTTCCTTGACCCTTTTCCTCCCTGGGATGATGCCTGAAAGAGCAGGAGTGATTTGTGTCAAATTTCCGCTAAAAATTTTTTTTGGCTGTAATTTTCCCCTCTTTATTAATTTTTCTTTTTTTTATCTCTATCTCCTTCTCTCATTGCTTTCTGCTTCTCCCATTTTCTCTTTTTTCCAAATATTTCCCTAAAGGGAAGACAAAGAACAT
>VYZS01066676.1:48353-63504 GCA_013400695.1 Neodrepanis coruscans | reverse complement strand
TATCCTGGTTGCCAGGAGGGGCAGTGAGCTCCCTGTGTGTCCCCCCGACCTTGGGGCTGGCTCAGATCACTGAAGTGCAGCTGAAGTTCATTCTCAAAGCCCCCCCTTATGCTGAAGGTGAAGAGAGCAGGTGTTGTTGTGCTGCATATGTTGGTTTGCTGCCAGCTTGGGATTCTTCTGTGCTGCAGAAACCCTCAGCTGCCTGTTCAAGGCAGCTTGAGGTCCCCTAAACACAAAGGTGACTGCCTGGTGCTGGAAAACACAAAGTAGGCTGGAGGTGCAGTGACTATTCCTGCTGACTTCAGTGAACTCTGAATTTCAGTCCTGACATAACCTTTTGATGTGCAGTGCTTTGTCACGTCCTGTCCCATAAATCCATGTGCTTTACCTGGGAATTTGACACCAGGCCCCCTGTCCCTGCTTCCAAAGCCATAAAACCATGTTTATATTTTCAAATGTTTTGTTTGGCACAACAGGGATAACGAGAAGAACGCCACGATGTACCAGCAACTGCAGGATGAGTCCCCTCTGCCATCTGCCCTTCAAAGCTTGTCTGACTTTGATTTGTCAGAGAAGTCTCCTCTTGCCTCACCTGAGCACAGGGGTGACCTGGAAGGGCAGCACAGCACAAGCAAGTTCCCCCCAGGTAACGTTTTTCCCGCTGAAGATTCACCAGATATCGGGAAAAGTTGATAAATAACCCACTGGGGAACTAATTAAGAAATAATGAAGAATGTTTGTCTGCTTCAGCTTTCCAGTTCCTCACATAATCCTTGCAATTTCAGTGACAAGGCACAGAGATGGCAGGGACCTGAACTGTGAGCATTTGTGTCTTTGTTGTTTTAGACTCTCAACTTTTACAGTGCTCAAGACAGTCCTTAAAGAGACAAGTTATAAGGGGGAAATTGACAATTGTCAAGAGATTATTACGTGGAAAAAGAGAGATTTTTCTAATTTTATAAGAGGCAGTGTTGTGTTTCCTGGAGGATTGTTAAGTGCTGCATAATTAATAAGTGGTGTCATGTTTGACCTGGATACTTTCACTGAGCTCAAGTGATGCTCGCGGTACTTTATCGGCAGCGATGAAAATTTAATGTCTGAGCTGGCACATCCTGCTCAGGGAGAAATATTGCAGAGTAAAGCAGGAGTGTGGGACATGGAGGAACTGCCAAATCAGACAGTGACAGGTAGAACAGATCAGTTCCTGAGTTAAGCTGAAACTTGCAGCCAATGGAAGAAAAATGGTAGGATGGCAGAGCAAGAAGGAAAAGGTACAGTAATGAAACTTGATACAACAGATTTATTTATTATGGTGTGCATTGTCAAAGTGGAACTTCTGGGTTACTCTAGGAGCTTCCTATTGTTGTAAGGAAAAATGTATATGATTGTTGTGTTGAGCCAGAATGTGGAGCTGCATTGCAGAGTTTGGATTCATTTCTCAGTACAGGGAATGTTTAACTAGATAAAATTGTCTACTCCAGTTTTGTAGGAAGAAGAAATTTAAGGAGTCTTAAAACTGGAATGTTATTGAAGTTAGAATGTAGACTAGGAGTTGTCACTAAGTGCATGGTTTGAGCACTGTACAGAAAAAGACTGTTGTGGAGTCACATATTTAATATCTGCCTTTTTAACAGTTTTGTATCATCTTTTAATATTAACACCAATTAGATTTGACAGCAATACATATTGTAAAAGAACACAATCATTTACACTAAATAAGAAGTGGTCTCCTGGTTTATTTAGAGTTATTAATGGAGCATCTGCAAGAAATTAGAATCCTGAGACAACGTTTAGAATACTCCATAAAAACTAATGAGAGACTGAGGAAGCAGCTTGAGAGACAAGTAACAGACAAGGAACTAGATCAAGGTAAGAATGAGAAATTAAATCCACCTTTCCTGCTGAGAGTCTGAGGAATCAAATGCCACTGGTAATGTTTTGTGTGATTTTTTTAGTAACCCCAGCCCTTAAAATATGTTTTTCTCTGAGTTCTGCTGCATCTTGTGTTCTGGCAGCAGACACAGGTTTCCCACACTGCCTGTGGAGTGGCATAAATGCAGATGTGATGTGCCTTTCTCTTGAGTCCGTTGCTGGAACTGTCCCCAGGACCAAAGCACAAATCTTTTATGGGATGCATGTGCCCCACAGAGCCTCAAACCTGCACTTGCACAGACTGCTCAGAGAACAGGACTGCCAGGGAGTTTTATGACATTTGATGGTGCTGTGGTTGAATTTCATACAGAGAATTGAAAGACCCTTGTAAGTTCTGTCAGCAGCAAACAGCCTGCTTTTTTCCCCCCTTTTTTATTTTTGTGCCTTTGGGATATCATCATTATTTCAATGTTCTCTATTTTAGGATTTCCTCCTTCACTTCTCTGCCATGTCCAGCCAGAGAGAGTTGCAGGAGAGGAAGCCCATTTTATCAACATAATTTCAGGATGAATTTTTTCACTATGAATAGAGAAGGAGGTGCTTTTCCCTAAATTACTGCTCCAAAGCAGGGATTGTGTGGAATTACCCCATGTGTACCTGGGGTGGTCAGCACAGCACCACTGCCAACAGGACCTGCTGCAGGTGCCTCCTCTGGAATTTTCTGACTGCTTTAGAACCAGCTTGTGTTTATAGACAGGGACAAAATGCCTGTGAGACAGAGCCTGGGCCGTGTCAGCCTGTCATTGGAAGTGACTGGTGGGATAAATGTGTCCTGGACAAAATGCCATCGTGAGCTTTTAATGAGAAATAACCTGACAGCAACTGATGGAAATTTTAACGCAGAGTTGGTTTTCATTCCAAACTCTAATATAAAGCACTGGATGAAAAATGCTAAAAATAGTTATGCAAATTGGGAGTCAGTGCTCTCTGTTGCTGGTGTTCAGCATCTCTGAAAGCCAAGCTCTGAGGTGTGTTTAAAACTTTTCACAAGGAGGTGAAAGCTTTCACTAAGGAGTCTTTTGGAGCACCTTTTGAATCACCCCATTCCTGTACTTCCCCACACTTTGCTCTCACCCTCCTTCCCACATTCCTCCCATAGGACAATTTATTAATATGCAATATTACTCAGACTGGAAGCAGGCAATAAATACAGCCATACTTCCCTTTTCCTCAGTTTCACTAATATTGACATTAGATTCATTATGTTTTACATCACCCCCATGATCCATTTCTGTTGTTGTTTAAATGGAGGCAGCCTGCACATGGCAGTTTGCTTTCAGGGATAATTTACAGTGATGGAAAGGTGGATAAAAAGCATCCATTTCATCCATGAAGTATTTACACTGCTGGAAAGGCATTCTGTGCTCGTGAAATAACCACACTGAAACACTTCCAAGTCTTTTACAGCTTCATAAAGATTCTGGCAAGGGCATCCATTAATGCAGTGAAAGTATATTTTCTTTATAAACTGTCTTATGCCTTCCATCTGTCTTCTTGTTGCCTTAGCACATATACCAATGCATGGAGGAGAAATTTGGAAAAGTAAAGGAAAAAAGCAACTACCTGTTAGAACAGCTCCTTTTTGTTACTGTGTACTTTCAGTTCTTCTTGTTTCTCTCTGTTTTGAAGATGTCTTTCATAAGATCAGATAAGTGCATGCTCTCTTCTAATGATGATGCTCCTTTTTTTCCTAATAGATGAGATTTCTTTAACTTTCAGTTGAAAAAGGAGTTTCTAAGTGAAGCTGAGACAGATTCAGATGTGGTGACAGGGAAAGGGGGAATGGCCTTAAGATGAAGGATGATATATTTAGATGAGATATTAGGAAGAAATTCTTCCCTGTGAGGGTGGGGAGGCCCTGGCACAGGTTGCCCAGAGAAGCTGTGGCTGCCCCATCCCTGGAAGTGTCCAAGGCCAGGTTGGAGTCACCTGGGATAGTGGAAGGTATCCCTGCCCTTGGCAGGGGGTGGAATTGGATGATCTTTACAGTCCCTTCAAACCATTCTATCATTCTATGCCTACATTCAGTATTTTTACTTTTAACTTAATGCCCTTAGTTTGTTTTCCTTTAAAACACAAAGCCAACTTGTTACATACTTGTTAATGAGAGCCTGTTAAATTCATGATGTTAAATCATTTGTTCAACTTAAGTTATTGCATAGATTTATTCTTGTCCAATAAATCTTATATGGATGTACACACACACATCTGCCCACTGTTTCTGCCACATTATTTTTAATATTTAGATTCTCTGAGTATTTAAATGCCTCTGGGCTTCCAGGATACTATAAATGACTCAAGTGCTGGTAATGACTACAACCTTCCTGTAGAGCTGAGGTTTACAGTGCAAGTAGAACTAAAATAATTGCTTCAATCATTTCAAATGTTAGGCTTCAAAATAAAATCCAAGATGTAATTTTGAGTTTCCCAGATTTCAAATGTTATTAATGGCAGTTAACATTAAAGTAGGGGTTTGGTTTGCTTTTTTAACCCATGAGTAACTGTATCTGCTCAGACTTCTCCTCAGCTTTCAATGCCTTTGCTGTGCTTTACCTGGGAATGAATATTTCCTTCCCCTTTGCTGTGATTTTCAATTGTGCCTTTCTTTCAGTCAGTGTTTCCTTTGAAACCTTCAAGGTATGCTTCCTTAGCACTCCCCTTTTCAACACAAAACAGAATGAAAACTCAGGTGTATTGCAATTGTGGGCCCTGATGCTCCACTTTCCTCTGGTTAGATGGACCTGTGCCTCTGTGGAGAGTGTAATTGATGTCAGCAGGGCTCTGCACAGAAGTTGTAGTCTCAATAGTGGGTCAAATTGCAGGATTGTGGCCCTATTACCACTGGCTGTACATTATCCCTTATTATGTAAGATAACTACTAGTTACATTCTAAAGCCTTTCAGTAGAACTGTGATAGCATAACTTTTCAAATAGGATAAAGCTGGGTGATGGGCTATAAATTAAATTAGAATCAAGATGAGACCATCAAGCCTTGCCACTTCAACTTGAATTGCTTTGTTACAGTCTGAAAGGAAAAAGCCTTTTGAGTTCACGTAGCTGCCTCAACTCAACTCTTTAACATATAGATAGTAAAATGCCATTAGTGCCAGGCTTCTGGAGCCTTTGAGTCTTTCAGGAGTGACAAGAGGTGCATATCATGGCACACTACATCCCAGTTAGGTAGTGGGTAAAAGCTTCAATTGGGATTACAATAAAATGAGATTACTCAGAGGAAGTGCAGCACATCAAATTGAATTGAACTGCCAGAGCTGAAAGGCATCCTCCTTAGACATACAGCTAATTTTTTTTGCCAGCTGGTTATTTCTTTATTAACCAAATAGTTGACACATAGTTATCTCAGGCTTTAAAGCATAGGAGGTACTGGGATAACCAATCAACTGAAAAATACTTTTAATTCCAGTGGGTCCTGAAGTGTTGTACTGACTATGAGAGGGTTGTAAAGGGCAATAACAATTACTTGACTTGTATTTGAGAGGCAGCACCTTGAGAATGGAATGTGGCACTTTCAGGCTCTGTTGTAACAGTGCACATGAGGGATGAGTGACACAGATGCAATACATTATGAGGAGTGCCTTGGCTGGGATTTGACTGGCTGGGTACAGGATTTAACACTTACATTCATCTCACTACAACAATAGGATGCTCAGAGCAGGATTCATCACCCTCATGTTTTTAGAAGTCAGACATCTAAATCTGTGCTGATTATCCAGAGCTTCTTGGGGAGGCACTGGAGACAAGCACAACTCTTGGAGGACAGAGCCTTTCACCCAGAGAGCTGAGGAGAGGATACACAGGGAGAGCTGCTCTCCAGAGGGTCCTGTTTCTGCCCATGGCTGTTGATGGATCAAGACTGGCTCAGTTATCTAAATTTTGGATCCACAAATTTAAGAGGGATGAATCTTCCTCCCTGTGATGATAAATGGGATCCTAGAGGCAAAAACAGTGACTCCAGCCTTGTTCTCTTGACTGTGTGGTAACAGATCTATTACCAAACTATTTACAACAGCTCCTGCATTAACCCCTGTGGATTAGCTGGTAGAATGTAGTTGCTCTCTCACTAAATACAGTGAAGTGTGAGCAGAACAAGACTAAAATATATGGTAAACCCTCCTACAGTTTTCTTTTCAAATCAGCAATGTCTCAAAATTATCCTGCATTTAATCCTGTTGGGATATTGGCAGATAGGTGAAGACTCCAGGGATAATTCTGCAATTTTGGTAATGGTTGCCCAGCAATGGGAGGTACTTTTAATGCTCAGGGTTTTGGATTACTTGGCATTAACCTGAGCTGCCTTTTAGCCTGTAGTGATAACCTTCAAAATATATAGTGGAGAAATAACTTTCATAACATGTTTTTCTGCAATTTTTTTAAATTGTTCTTATCTGGAAAGTTCAATCTTTAATGACCTAGAGATGACTCATAAAGCATCTTTTATGTATATATTTATAGGTTCTGCAAACATTTTTATCCATGGCTCAGAGCAGCATAATTCCCTGACTTCTGAAATACATTTCCTGAGGAAGCAAAATCAAGTCCTGAATGCAATGCTTGCAAAAGGATCCAGAGGTAAAAATGTAAACTGTGCTTTGCAGGAGTAGCCTGCAATTCACGACAGCTCAGAAAACAATAAAATAGTCACATTCCACTCATTAAACTGACTTAACCACTCTTTCCACCCCTGAAATTCCATGCTCAACCATAAACATTCAAGCTGGGATTAACAATAATAGAGTAGCAGCTGTTATTTTCTGATAGCCTCTGAAAAAGCTCATTTAGTTAAAAATTGTAGCTTTAGTGGGTTGTGGACATTACAGATAACTTGTGTTTCTTCTTGTTTCAGATAAACAAAAGGAAAATGAAAAGTTAAGAGAATCTCTTTCTAAAAAGAATGCAATCATTGAGCATCTTCAGGAGGATCATGAATGCATCAAGAAGGAAAATGAAAAGTTGCAAAAACAAATTTGCCAAAAGGAGGACGAAATCAGATACCTGACATGTCAAATTTACAGCAGTCGGAATGAATTAAACAGGTATTGATTCTGCCCACATTTAAACATCATTTAGAGAAGAAGATTGTCAATGTGACAGGCACGTGTTTAGCCATAGCCATTAACATTGATGAGGTGCATGGATATGTTCAAAAAGCAACAGAAGAGTTATGGAGGGAAAGAGGAATGGATTTTAGATTTTGCAAAAAAAAAATTAACTCAGCTGTTTATTGGAATTTAACAGGTTGCAAACAGAAATTAATGTAAAGCAACATCAGATCTCTGAGAATGAGAAATTACTGCAGTCACTGAGGACTGAGATCAAGGTGTATGAGAAGCTGGAGGAAGCCAGAGGGAAGAGGACAGGTACAAATGCACAACTGTCTCTGTACTCTTTGCCCTTGCAACCCTTCCCTCTGAATATGATCTTGTCAAAGGACAGTAGGGTTGGGTCACTCTTTCATTGCTCCTGCTTGTTCCTTCCATGCAAAGAGAACTGACAACTTGCTGATCAAATGCTGCTTTTTGGTTAGTGTTGCTGCAGGGCTGAGATGTGTGAGATGTTGACTAGACACCCCCAAGCTTCCTTTATCTTATTAGCTAAGCTAAAAGCAAGAACTGAAGATTTAGTGGCTCAGGCTGGATAAGCTGCACAGGGATCTTAGATATTTACTTGTCATCTAAATACCTGCTGCTGCATCCTCACAGGTCGTGCTTACTCAGGTAGCTTTGTCTTGGCTGAAGGTGAGGTTATGGCTTCTCCCTGGGGCTGGCAGAAGTGCTGGCACTGCTTTCTGAATGAGCTGTTTAATAATTTCCCATCCACTTTGCTGTCACTAAAGGTGAGAGTAGGACTGAAGCTCACCTGAAGTCTTCCTACCCCTCCTAAGGAAGCTGTGCCACCATGTAGCTGTTGGTGTGGTGAGGTAAAAGAGTGGAGTGCTGTTCCTTGCTCCCTTATGAGATCCAGAGAATTTTCCACTGGAAGTTCTTGTAAAAGCTGATTTTTATATCCTGCTGCTCTNGAGGAATGGATTTTAGATTTTGCAAAAAAAAAATTAACTCAGCTGTTTATTGGAATTTAACAGGTTGCAAACAGAAATTAATGTAAAGCAACATCAGATCTCTGAGAATGAGAAATTACTGCAGTCACTGAGGACTGAGATCAAGGTGTATGAGAAGCTGGAGGAAGCCAGAGGGAAGAGGACAGGTACAAATGCACAACTGTCTCTGTACCCTTTGCCCTTGTAACCCTTCCCTCTGAATATGATCTTGTCAAAGGACAGTAGGGTTGGGTCACTCTTTCATTGCTCCTGCTTGTTCCTTCCATGCAAAGAGAACTGACAACTTGCTGATCAAATGCTGCTTTTTGGTTAGTGTTGCTGCAGGGCTGAGATGTGTGAGATGTTGACTAGACACCCCCAAGCTTCCTTTATCTTATTAGCTAAGCTAAAAGCAAGAACTGAAGATTTAGTGGCTCAGGCTGGATAAGCTGCACAGGGATCTTAGATATTTACTTGTCATCTAAATACCTGCTGCTGCATCCTCACAGGTCGTGCTTACTCAGGTAGCTTTGTGCTTTGTCTTGGCTGAAGGTGAGGTTATGGCTTCTCCCTGGGGCTGGCAGAAGTGCTGGCACTGCTTTCTGAATGAGCTGTTTAATAATTTCCCATCCACTTTGCTGTCACTAAAGGTGAGAGTAGGACTGAAGCTCACCTGAAGTCTTCCTACCCCTCCTAAGGAAGCTGTGCCACCATGTAGCTGTTGGTGTGGTGAGGTAAAAGAGTGGAGTGCTGTTCCTTGCTCCCTTATGAGATCCAGAGAATTTTCCACTGGAAGTTCTTGTAAAAGCTGATTTTTAATTCCTGCTGCTCTCATATTTCCTGCTGCCACTGGTTTTCCTGCCTGGCTGCAGCAGAAGAGCCTTGTTGGCACAAAGCTTTAAGCCAGAGTTGGCTCAGGGGTGGAAGGGATTCTCCTTGGGGAAGTGATGATGTAATTAGAGAGTAGCAGCACCCTCCTCATGCAGCTGAGCCCCTTCCAGCTGTCAGCAGAACAGCCTGATCAGTTTGATTTCAGCAGGAAAGAATACATGGAATTGTTTGAGTTCTTATCTCTTCCTATGAAAAGGCAAACACAGCCCTTGCTTTTGTCAGGTTCAGATTTGTTCCTCTGGTTGCCAGGTGATCACTACTTTGTTTTTTCTTCTGTGTATAAAATTAAACTCCCAATTCAGCTTCATCCTTCCTTTGCCTGCTAAGATTACCCAATCCTTTTACACTTCAAATTTTGTAAATCCTCTTCATTCTCTTTTTATCACATTTTTTAGCTTTTGGCATGAGACAATAGCTTTTATGGACAAAGTCAAAAATGATTTTCAGCTCTTTAAATCTTTCAAGGGTAGAAGCAATGCCTTTTTTGTCAGACCATTGTCTTAATGCTGTTTGTAGTTAATTCTTATTGTTGAGGATAACACTGGCTATAACTTACTTGCTGAGCATTCTAGTGGCTGATATTATTTTAATTGTTAAGGATGTTTAAGTGTTCCTTTTGAAATTGTCTCAGATCCCAGATGTGATGCCTCAGAATTCCGGAAAGATCAGAACAACCCACTGGATTTACAGGAACTGTTGACTGAAATCCAGAGCCTGCGAGTTCAGCTGGAAAGGAGCATAGACACCAACAAGTCCTTGCATGAAAAATTAGAGGAACAGCTTTCAAAGGGGAAGAGAGAGGAAGTGTCAGCTGTTAATATCAACTGTCTTTTCAAACAAGGATCTCAGCACTGTGCAGGAGTGGATGGTACTGTGCTCAATGTGCCTTTGTTGTTCTGGAGAACCTGTGCCTTGCTCTTTAAAGGTGCTCCAAAAGCCTTATACAACATCAGCTGGACTCACATTCCTTCCTCTCAGAGCTGTTAGTGTAGGGGGTGTGAAGTGCTCACTTAGAGCCTCCAACTTCCTCTTCATTCAAGGGAAGCATTTGCAGAGTCTCTGGGAGGGAAGGATGCCTGCATTAAATTGCCATAAATTTTGCTTACCTGGGGGTTCTTTTTTCATTCCAGAGCTCTGTAGTGTTTGCTGAGGGTGAGTATGTATTACTCAAGGATGATCAATAAGTGCACTAAATGGGCTCTGGATAAATCAATTGTCCCCTTTTTGCCCTTGAGGAGTATTTTACCTTTATTTCAATCACTGTTAAGTGATGCTGTTTTAGCAAATCAGGGAAAATGTAATGTTTACACTCAGGGTTAGACTGTTGTTCCAATGTAGATGTACATGGGATACAGAGGGCACAAGAATCTTGCTGCTTAAGTGCTTTGCATAGTAACAGCTTTCCTTACATCCAGCTTAAAGCCACATGGACCAGAAAGACTCTTTGGAATGTCAGCAGCTGAATTTGTTAACTTTTTATTTGTGCTCATAGGGAGTTTGGAAGGTCTGGAGAGGGGGGGATATAGAAACAGTCTGGTACTGTGGAGGGAGTTAGTGGGGAGCTTACATTTATTAATTAAAATATGTTCATCAGGATGTATTTTAGATATTTTGACTGTGACTTCGTTTTGAGAGATATCTAGAACTTTGGATAGATGCTAAAATATAAGAGTAGGTAAGCACTGGGAGATCCATGGCATGATACTAGAAAATGAGGTCTGTGGCTCTGCTTCCTGAGTCCAAGTGCAGCCTCAGCAATAAAAAGAAAACTGGGAAGTTTTTTTAACATCTACTGATAGAGTTTTTCTTCTCTTTTTTTATATGTAGAAAATCTTTGCAGCTGCCCTGCTGCCAGCAGAAACATTTGTGAGCAGCAGAAGCAGAGGAATGGACATTGTCTTTCTCTGGGGAAACCAGGTACATCCAAATGTGTTCTAAATGTGTGCTATGACCTTGAGATAAGCTCAGTTGCTTAGAGCCTGGTGCTAATAATGCCAAGGCTGTGGGTTCAATCTCTGTATGAGCCATTCACTTAAGAGTTGGACTTTGAAGATCCTTGTGGGTCCCTTCCAACACAGAATATTCTGTGATTCTGTAACTCTCAGTTTTGCTGGTTAGGAGAAATCAAGTGTAAATGAATTCTACATTTAAAGATAGAAGAATGACAGTGTTTTTGTGTCCCAGGTACTCTCCCAGCCCCTGAGGATGATGCAGACAGTGCTTCCCACTGCAGCAGCAGGTCCTGCTCCAGCAGCACGTGCACCCCTCGCCTGGTGCCCGGGATCGGGATGTGGGCGGACAAAAACGGGCGCCACGTCCTGGGGCTGATGGAGGACTATGAGGCCCTGAGGAAACAGATCACAGAGGGCCTGCAGGTGCTGGCAGAGATGGACAATTCCCTGAGGGACATCACTGGTACCAACCTGCAGGAGCCTGGAGTGAAGGTAACAGGGATACAAAGCAGAGAACAGGTTAATTGTGCAGCAGGCACTCGGGACACCTCCACCTTCACAGTCCAAGTTTCATCGAGATGCAGGCACTTATTTGTGATTCTGAGTGAATGAGGCTGTGGATAAATTAGTTAATTCTGGTGCTTTAAGTAATCATGCTTTTACTTGCGACTTGAAATGAGGTAAAATTACTTGCTTTTATATGAAAATTGGTGTTTGTTACACTGGAAATTATAAAAAGACCAAATAAAAGCAACAACAGAAAACCCCAGGTAAAAGTCTAAAGTGCTTTAGAGAGGGCTTGAACTAGGGGGTATGTAAAAGTAATCAAAGGATAAAAATAATTGAGATTTTCTTGTGATGAAGGCTTGGGATAAACCCAGGAAATATGAAACAATTAAAAGAAATGTGATACAGAGCTGATAAAGTTCCCCACTTGGTTGAATTCAGCCTTTAGTAACACCAAGATGTAGCTGTACATTAATGATTGATATATGCTAATGAGGGTTGTTTCATATTACATTCCTATTCAGGGAAGCTTTTTAATATTTTTTCCGCTTCCAGGTATCAGTGGCTATTCCAGAAACTTGAATATCTCATTAAGGATCAAATATTGTCTTCTAGGACACAGTGTATCATCCTTTCTGCATCCTGTGACACAGTGATAGCAAGTCATGGTGTTCTTGGTGTGATTTAAAACATGACAGTGCTAAACCCATTAAAATGGTTGTTTTGTCTTGAATAATGTCACTCCTTTTCCCCTGGAATCAGGAGAACTAGTTAGTGTTTACTTCTGCTTATTTTTTCTTACTTAATAGTGTTAATTTCTGGACACAGTTAATGATGGCATATTTGGGGTGGGTTGAAAAGACAAATTTGCCTACAAGCTTCAATTAAAAGGAAGGAACAATCTGTACTTGTCTGTGGCATCTAATAAAGAACTAAGAAACTTAAACCCCAACAGGAAAGCCTTGCATCAGGCATTGAAAACAACAGCCAGTGGTAAAAATAATGAACCACTGGTGTTGAGGGTGCTCAGAGATACTGGAGGCAATTTTAAGAATAGATTATGCCAATGTTTGAAAAACTACATGTAATGCTTTCCTGCCTTGGAGTGGGAAAGGAAACTAAGTGACTAATGAAGGTCCTTTTCACCCCTATGATTTTATGATGATACAAGTCTAGTAAAACCCTTACTTGCTGCTCTTCAAAAACCAGAAGGTCTTAACTGCAGGGACAGATTTGTGCTACTTATTTTTGCAGTTATAATTAGTAAAGCTATTGAAGGTGCAGTGTTCCACAATTCTGAAATTCTTTTTGTGGTATCACATGTGTGCTCACCCAGTAAAATGATGCCTGAATGACAGTTAAGACTCTCTGAAGAGTCATATGTTTCCAAATGACCTAGTTAACATACTGATAATGACTGAGAAAGTTATCTCTGTAAGTTTTTAACTTGTTTTGTTGGTGTAAAGATAAAAGCAGTAAGTTTCACAATTTGCAGTTTCCTATCAAGCTTTACATCACTGAGTTTTCAGACTACTTAGCAAATGGGATGTTTTATGTGACAGGAGGATTCTGGTTAGATAACAATGCTAAATAAATATTCAGATTATATCCTGCATGGGACAAGAACTGCAAATGCTTTTCTTTCATTACCCTTCCTCCTTCTGTAGCACCATTGCTCTGGTAATTCATTTGCTCCTCTCACATTCTTTCCCTCCTTTATTTCACATTTGTGCAATTTCTTCAATTTGATTTTTCTCATCTGTCAGCAGAGGAAAACGTTTTATGTGTGTCCTGATAGTTATTTTAGCATTAAATGGAACAGTTTAAAGGGTCTGCTAAGGAAGAAACATCTATATTGCTTAAATTGATGTCTGTAATCATTGACTTTCAAATAACATGACACGAAATGCAAATGGAGAAAGAAGAGAGTTGCCAACTGTTACCATGTGGCAAAGCAAATCCAGTAAATATAATCTATTGTTAATCATGGTTATTGATTAGGATAAATCCCCTCCCTCCCTGAAATTCTCAGATAATGCATAATTCAGCAGCCTTTGTTAACTAACAAATTAGTTTTTATGGCACACAGTGGCTGTGTACATTATCTTAAATATGAAATCACACCAACTGGATTAAAACCATTAATTAAGATTACATTCTCATAATGTTTTAAGTATAAAATGTTTCATGTCTCTACTCCTATGATACAGGTACCAGACCAGGCATCACTGCGTGGCTTTTCCACAAATACTCACACAGTGCAGCAGATTTTAGAGGAGGCTGCACGTTTGCTGAAGCTTCTCTGGAGAGTTTCCCTTCCCCTGAAAGCTGCACATGGTACTGCTCAGGGCACTCAGGTACTGCTGCCTTTCACCTGGGCTTTGTGGGGCTGCTTGGGTTTGGTGTTGTTTTTTATGAACTGTGTTAATGTGGCCAGAAAGATGGACCAGTTACAAACGTGTCCTTTGGGAAAATCTTTTGAAAATCCTGCACTCAGGATGCCCAGTCTCTGGATACATGGATTTAGGTTAAGGTGTGTGCTGGCTTCCTGTCCTGATCATATTGTGTGCCCAGGTGTTAATCTACAACATACTTTAATATAAAGATGTCATCTATAGCCCTGTTACAGGATATTCAGGAAACCCAGGCAGGTGGCAAATGTTCCACTTCCACAAGAAAAGGTTTGAACTCCCTGTTATTTGAACCAAATTCAATTTGATTATGTATATACCAGTAAGAACAGAAACATCAGCAACTTCCATGTAATCTCAGCTACATTTTCTTTTATGTTGTTGATGCCAAAGCTGTAAAAGAGGATGCTTTTGTAAAAGTGTGACAAAACCCCAAGACAAGTTTTATAACATTTTAACTAAAAAGGATTGCACTATGCAAATGAATGAAAGTGAACTAAATGAGGAATGAATTATCTCTGCTGTCAGAATACCACCACTCAGCAATGAAACTGTTTCAGACTCTGGCTTTAAATTTGAAGTGTCTTCACTGAGGATTTTGTATGTGTTTCTTAAGGCAAGCAGGATATTCCTGAAAAAAAAACAACCTCAAACTTTAGGAAAATAAACATTTTTTATATAATTTCATAACATTTTTGATGCTATTTTCTATCATCCTGATATAGAATCACAAAACCTGTCTGATATATCCACTGATGTTTCACCTCCATATTGGGGATGTCTTGGCAAGTGTTTGTACTTCCATTTTTATCCTCATGTGTGTAATCTTTACAGACAGCTAAATGCTGGCCTGGATTGCAGTTTCTGAACATCTCACACACACACAGGGCTTTCACTATGTGGGTGATTAATCTCCTGCTTTCCTGTCTAAACCTTGGTTTGGATCAGTCACTGACCTTAATGTTCCCAGGATGCCCCTAATTAGAGCCTAGTAGAATCTTTTCTGGAGTTTCTTATCCAACATCCTGAGATCTTTAGGGTAGTCCATGGCTTCTGATGTCTTAAATGCAGTATATGAAAGAGTCACTCTTGAAGTTTGATTCTGAAAGAGACTGAGAATTCACTGCCTTCTCTGGAGCCTCACAGGAGTTGTGAGTAATCAGTTCTGCAGAGATAAATGCTGGGGGCAAATATGTCCAGAGACATATTAATTAACAAGTGGCCCAAGATTAGAGATGCACAAGCTTGAGTTTGCACAGGGATCCAGGTCAGTGTTACTGGCAGATGGAAGTTCTGAACCTGCAGACAGGACACTCGCTGATCCCATGGCATTGACCTTCTTTCCTAGTGTAGAAACAAATATGGGCACTGGTGTTAAGACTTTCCTCAGTCTAATAAAAAAATTA
>VYZS01066676.1:0-45826 GCA_013400695.1 Neodrepanis coruscans | reverse complement strand
ACCATACAAAGTTATAAAAATGGCCATAATACTCTATGTGACTCAAGTCACTTAAATGCAGTGTAGGGTGATAAATGTTATTTTGCTCCATAGCCGGTAATTTTTATATCTAAGGTTCATATATCTTCTGCCTGAAGATTTTTGTTGTTTTAAGCATTTATGGGCTGTTTTTTTGGTGACTTTTTTCAGAATTGTTATAAGTAATTTGTACATCATTTAATATATGAAATCATAAATGTTTGATTGAAGTCTTAAAGCTAAATAGCTCAGTTTGGGGTTGTCATATAAAAATCAAAACTATCCTATTGTATCTTTCCAAATAATATCCCTGGGGTAGATTTACTGATCTAGTTTGTTGTTGTCATCTGGGGCACACTGGGGAATTTCAGAGCTAGGCAGGGTATAAATTAACAGAGATTTTACCCTTATAGCCAAAATATTATCCCTCAGCCACTCCATCACTGTACAGCAAACAGTGCATCTCCCCCTAATTTTACTCCTTTTCAGGGCATTCAGCCTCATCTGAGTGAGGTGCTGGGAAACTGAAACCTGCATTTTCTGCAATCTCCATAATGCAAAGTGCTGCCTGGTGAGCAGCAGCTGTGCCAGCAGTGCTACAGCCTCCAAATTCTCTTCATGGGCTGAATTTAACATTTTTGATTTAGAAAAATCTAGTTTGCCAGGTGAACTGAATTTATTAGCAGAGCTCTTACAAGCAGAGAGCACTTTTGTACAGGAAAGCCTGGATATGATTTTCTCTAAGTTTCATTGATTATGGGAATTATGGATGTTGAGTTGCCTTTGCCTTAAAGAGCAATTTAATAAATGTTTCTAATTTGCATCTGTACACAAATTCCTGACCAAGCATACAGCAAAACTGGGGGCTCCTGGGAAGCTGCTGGATTTTATCAGGATGTTTATGCTTGTTTTTTGAGATTTCTTCCTTTCTCCTTCTGCTGCTGAGAAAGGAAAAGCACTGCTTTCCTTTCTATAGGTGACCTTGCCTGCCTCCATTCCCCACACATCCTGCTACCTGGCTGCTGCACTGAGGACATTCAGGTTCCCTCTGTTATTTAGTTGAACATTCCTAAATATATTTAGAGGCAGAGACTGGAAAATTCTTGTGGCTCAGAGTCTTCTGTGAGCTTTCTCTGGCAAGGGAATTCATTGCTTATAAACCTCCTCTGAACCTGGAACAATGTGGTGCCAAATTGCAGTAATCTGCCAAGGGTATAATTATCTCATGACAGCTCTACCCTTGGAGTTGTTGGGTTCTTATTGTTGTAATGAAAAATCTGTATTGTGGCTAAATTGTTTATTTTTGAGACCAGAATATCAAACTGGTACTTGGGACTGGTGTATTTCAGCAGTGGTGGAGCTGACACAGATCAGAGACTCACATATTTAACCTGCCATTTCTAAACACCAGTTTTGCTTGGAAGCATCCCCTCCTCCATTCACAGGTCTCCTGCTGTCCCCACTGAGCCAAAGTTGCTGAATGAGTAGAGAAAACCTGGAACCCTTCAGAGCAAGCCCCTGACATGATTTCCCCATGGCACAGAGGAGTTACTTTTCCTTGACTTCTTTTGCCATCTGTCCATGGTCCCCCACAACCTCTCCACCTCAGAATTTTCTCCCCCTCCTGCCAACTGCCCTCCCCAGCCCAAGTGGGCTACTTACTGTGTCAGACTGGAGTGGGATCATGCACCATCTCCCCTTAAAATCAGCAAAAACTCTTCCTTTCTGCCTTAGATGGAGGGAAGAAGGTGATGAGGTTTGCAGGGTCTGTTCCATGTGGAGCTGAGCTATTTGTTTCACATGGAATGTCCTTGGTGTGGCAGAAAAACTTCAAAAACATAATGTTTAGATTTGAAAAGCAGATTATGGAATATAATCCAGGACTAGGAAATGGAATTCTAGAGTTACACTGCTCCTGGACCTGCCTTGTGGTCCTGAGGGAATCCTCCTGCTCAGACATTATTTAATATTTGGTCCTAAGACTTGAATACAGGGAATTCAGAAAGACTTGCAGCATTCTTTTTAATCTCCTTTTTCTTTCCAGTGGTTTTAACTCATGATGTCTTGAAGAAGGCTAGAGGGAACCTGGAAGTAAGTATAATTTTTGCTTGTGTTTAATTCCTTGATATATGCTAATCAGAAATCTGCATTGCTGTGTCAGGAGTATTTTTGAGAATTAGTTTGATTTGCTTTAGGTTTGCTACCTAATCAAGTCTGGGTGACAGCAGTTTAGTATGATAAATAGGCTGCTGTGTTTGATGTCTGAATTAAGAGTTTTATGACTGACCATATAAACAGCTAAACCCTCTCCTTCCTGATGCTTCCCTAGATTAATATTCATGTCTGTCATCACCTTCCAGCAGTTTATTTTCAGGAGATCACAGCCTGATAACATGCCTGCTGAACAAGCTCACAAAGACAGCCTTATTTAAAGCTGGAATTGTGTTAGTAACTGGTAGAGCTTTCATTTTTTAAACATAGACCCAACAGGCAAAGAGCTGCTTGCAAAGTATTAAATTACTGGGAGTCTTTAAGTAATCACTGCTCAGATTTGATTTCTCCCAGAAGGTTCAGACTTTGCTCCCAGAAGGCTGTAATACACTTCTTGATCCTAAATCCCATCCTTCTCCTCACACCCCTCCACTCCAAATGACTGGACAATTCCCAGCCCCTCCTTAATCCTCTAACCTTTTCCATGTGCCCCTTCTCCCTCATCCCCATCAGTGCCTCCTTCAGCACTTCCCTGTGCAGCTGCTGTGCTGTTTTCTCAGCCCTACCTGAGCTAAAAGTGATGACATGAAACAGTCCTTTCTGCTTACAAAAGTCTTATCACTTTAATTTGAAGATCTGCTGAACACATAGAAGTTCCTATTTGCACATCCTTGTGCAGCAGGGACAAATTATGGGCATTAAAGTACTGTACAATAATAATGATTATTGCTTTTCTAACCAGGTCCCACCAGCTGAGAATCAAAAATCACCTTCCTACACCAGCAAAAAGAGGATTCTCTGAAGGAGAAAGTTCTGCTAACAAAGAGTGGTCCTGTGATTTGTTTGCTTCATGCTGCCTTACTATTTATTGATGTAAAAATGTTTGTTCAGCTCTTTTAATGGAATCAGCCTTTGACCAAAAAATGATGAAAAAAAAGGGTGAAAAAAGACATCTTTTGGTAAATAACTTATTTAACATTTTCTGTAATGTAAAGATGGTTTTTAATATTTATTACAGAAGCAAGGTACTATAGGTATTGAGAAAAAAACCAGATTTTTTTAAAGTTGGCACATTTGAAATTTTATATTTGTATCTGTCATGTTATAAATCTATTTGTTGTTATAGTCAAACTGAATCAAGAATGTGACCCCCCCTCCCACTGTTTGTCTACTGCTAAAAGAATGTAGGTTAAAAAAATCTGCCAGTTGTCATTGTTTTGTAGAAATGTGAAAAATGTTCAATATTTTAAAGCATTTTAGCTATTTCTGGAAGGTTCTTCTGGAAGATCCCTGATGCTGGGCTTCCTGACTGTCCTGTAGATTGATGCTGTGTCTGAAACTGTTATGTAGAATCTGGCAATTAAAATGAAAAATTATCACAAATGTGTGTATGTGTTACTTTTTTTAAAACCTGAGACTTTGAGCATTACTGAACCATGAAGCCCCAACAGAATGTTTGTTTCCTGAGTGGCACAAAGTGATGGCCCCATTCTACAAGATAATTTCACAACATCACACAATGGGTTGGGATGGAAGGAACTCTAAAGATTATTCAGTGCCATGGGCAGGGACACCTTCCACTATCCCAGGAAGGATACTGAGGACACTTCCAGGGATGGGGCAGCCACAGCTTCTCTGGGTACCCTGTGCCAGGGCCTCCCCACCCTCCCAGGGAACAATTTCTTTCTAATATCTGATCTAACCTTAACATCCTTCATCCTAAGGCTATTCCCTCTTTCCCTTTGGAGACTTCTCTGCCTTTCCAAGGTGCTCCTTTTTGTGGTCCATGCTGTGACCTGTTTTTAAATTCCCACATGAAGGATGCAGATGGATTTAGTGGGAGGTCCCAGAGCCTTTCTGGAGGTGTCACTTGTCAGAACAAGTGTTCTGTGCCTTGGAGATCCCACCCTGCAGCCCGGCCCTGAGTTATCCCGGCCCTCCCTCCCTCTGGCCCTTCTGGTCCATCCCGGGAGAGGCTCAGCCCAACCTTGCGTTGCCTTTCCGTGCCAGGAGGGGGAGCCAAACCCATTCGCCTGGATTCGGGGAAAGATGCCAGGAAAACGGGAAAAGTTAAAAATAAACTTTGCAAATTGGAAAAGGGGGAGGTAAGGGAAGGAGCGTGCAGTCAAACTTGTTCTTCAGTCTCTTCACACATTATTGTCCTCACAGCTCACTAAAAACGTCAAGTTAATTTTACTAAGTAGCTAAATTATAGACACTCAGCTGTAATCAGAATCCGCTATACATTTCAACTTTCAAAATTAATCATCCTACGTTTCTGAGCTATAGCACCTGAAGGAAACAGCTGTACAGCTATATATAGCACTCCCATGCCTCTTGGTCTTCTTGTAGCCTTCTTTTCCCCCCACACCATCTGCACTTAAAAATAAATAAATAACTAGGTTAAATGTTTCCCTTTCCTGAGATGATTTGCCACTTACTTCTTAATGGTCCCTGCTGTGCCTCTCAGAGCTCTTCTGACCCCTTTTTTCCTTCTGATGGGCTCTGATTGCTGCACCCAGTTCCCAGCAGAGCAAACACCTGGGCAGGTCAAAGGGACACAGTCACCACTGAGATGGAGTTAACTGGGAGTAAAAAAAAAGTGGTTTTTATCATTACCTCTTTAAAAACAGATGATCCTATGGAGATCAAAGTATTTAATCTTAATGAGAAGTGCCTCTTAAACACCCACAATTTACTGGGCTGGTTTAAAAATAATTAGGAAAATAAAAAATCCAAACCAGAAAAAAAAGCTCAGCAGATGGAGGCTGCAGAAGACAAAGCTTACGGAGTGTTAAACTTTGTTCCCATTAAACAAAATTAAATTTTCCTTTAAAAATAATTATGCAGGAGAAAAATAAGCAGCATAAGCAAATGGAATGAAAGGAGGGGCTCATTTGCTTAGTTAGTTCCTGCCTGTACTTTCATTATGTGGGCAAGGTGATTGGAAACATTGCTGAGAGAGTCGTTCAGGGAGGAGCACTCTGGAGGGTAAAGGGAGACCTGCTGTCATTACCTGTGACCTTGAACCTCTCTGCACATTTCCCAGGCAATAAACAGGCTGAGGTCTTTCTCAGAGAGGATGCTGAAGGCCCGCTGAGATTAAGGAAGAAACAAAAAAAGAGGAAAAAAACCAAAGAAAAGTCAAAAAAAGCAAAGAAAAAGCTTTTTGTCTCTATTTAGGATCCTCACAATAGGTGCAGCTGCAGAAGAGCACTGAGAAAAAGCAATATTTAGTTCCCTGGGGGCAGAGCAGTGCACTGGGGACACAGGAATCCCTGGTGACCAGCCCCTCACCTCCCCATCAGGGCAGCACAGCTGGGAGGCCACCAAAGAGCCACCTCAGCCAGAGGGAACAAACAGAAATAATATCCCAAACTCAGAGGTGGTTGGTTGTATTAAAAATAAATCAATGCTAATGCATTCAGGAGTTTAGAAACAAAAACGCAGCAGATCTTGCAGTATTTTATCTCCACAAAAGCTGCCAGTTCTGGTCTTGGGAGGGAGCAGTGGGGCTTTGTTTGCTGGGTGGGAGAGGGATGGGGCATCCTGGGGCTCCTGTGGGATTACAGGGAGATTTGGAGAGGGGGTAGAGCCCTCCCCAGCCATATGGAATCATAAAGCAATTTGGGGAGGGGGCAGAGCCCTCCCCCCCAGCTGGTGGTTCCCCAGCAGAGGGGAATGTGCCCTCTTTACATTTTGGGTTTATTTTAAACAGTCTTGAAAAAGACAGAAAACAAATCCTGTCATCACTCCCAAATTCCACAGAAATGACAGTATGGGAAGAGAAATATAAAAAGTAAGTGGAAACAGTCTGGAAATTTGTTGGCATCAACTCTCAGTGTACAGACAGACAAAACATCACTCATGGACACCAACTCCTCCATGCCATGGGTGCCCAGAGCTTCCCTTCTGTGGGGGAAAGCAGGAACCTGGAGGGAGGTTAGGGCTTTGCTGTGAGTGAGATCGAGGTGTTCCAGTGCCAAAGAGCCTGAACTGCTACTGGTTTTAAATCTCAGCCCCACTTTTAGGTGACTGTGGATGTTCATTTGCACATCTAGCCCTAACCCCACATGGCCGGGAATGCTCCAGAGCTGCGCGCACTGGGCTCATCCTCCCAACTGTAACAACCTGGAAAAAAGCTGCTTGAATAGCACAAATCTCCCCCATACATTTTCCCTCCCTCCCACACTTTCCCTTCCTGACCTCCTCCTTGGCTCCTCGGGTCCATTTTTGAGCTTTCCTGGGATCAGCAGCCACTAGATGGCAAAAGCAGGTTGTGCTGGGCGGGCTGAGCGGCCGCAGCGCTGGGAGCGCAGTCGGACACGGGTGAGCAGAGCCCAGCACGGCCCCGGAGTGGGGCTTGGGCTCCTGCCCATCTCCTGCCTGCAGGGAGCACAGATAAACCCAAGCACACCCTGCCGGGTCGGACCTGGGCTCGTTAGAGTGAATGACATGAATAAGATGAGATTTGGAGCCGGAGTTATTACTCAAATGAAAAAAAAAACCCAGCCAACAACCAGTCTCAAAATGTGCCCTGAATGGATCATGGTGATCCAGAAGCTGTGGGCATTGTTGTCATGGTGAAATTATCAGCAAGTTTAGTTCTTGCTGAAGTTTTGGGGCTGCCCCTCAAGCACAGGGGCAAAACTTTGACCCTGGAAGCAAACTGCCTCCTCTGGCCCCTTTCAACAGGTTTTGCTTCCGTAAGAAAAAGTGCCCCAATGTGCCCATCATCCTTGAAGGATGCTGCACCCAACTCCTCAGTGCTGCCAGCACAGCAGCTCTGGGGGATGGGCCAACCCCCTCACCCTCCGGGGTGAAGCAGAAGCTTGGTGACACCGAAGGAACAAGAAAGATTTTAGTGGCTCATTCCCATCTTTCTGTCTCGCTCCTTGCCATTCTCTCACACATAAAATCTGTATTTTGCAGGGCTCGCTCCCATCTCCAAGAAGCAGCACGAAATCCAATGTCACACACATCCCTGCAAACCAGCACATGGAAAGTGATAAATAAAACAAGTAATCCCTTTTCCTACCAATCTCCACGGGATGTCACTCCTCTAATAAGTTCCCAACACCATATTAAGCCCTTGGACACCTCCACACGCAGCTCTGGGCTCCCCCTCCCTGTTATTCAGGAGCCTCAGATCCAGCAGCTCCCCCTGCCCCATCCCACCCTCAGACCTGCTGCTCCACATTTGCAGCCACATCATCCTTATCTTTGATTTCTGAATTGACCCCCTCGAGAAAAGCTCTGCATGCCTATTTTTTATGTGTTTATCTTGTCATTTCTTTAGAAAGATACTTGTTATAATATTTTTTTCCCCCTCTTCCCCCCAGCCCTGTCGGAGGAATCTACTTGGGTAATTTGTTGAGCGGGTTGCTGGGCCATGCATTATGCATGAGATGCAATCTTGATTTTTGCACTCCACTGCGTGCATTCTGTAACAGGAACGGCATCATGCCTGCACGCAAAATGAACATTAACAGCTCAACAAAAAAAAAAAAAAAAAGTGAAAGAAAACAGAAAATGCCCATTTATTTAAAGGAAAACAAAAAAACACCCTCCACTCTTTCAAGCTGTTCTAGCTGGGATTGCTCAGAGCAGTCAAGTTGTTCCCACTTAGGCTGTGCTATTGAGTAACTGGGTTTGGAGCTGCTGCACTTGGTGAGACACACAGTGATGATGTTCAAGGCGAGGCTGGAGCAACCTGGTCTAGTGTGAGGTGTCCCTGCCCATGGCAGAAGGTTGGAACTGGATGTTCTTTAAGGTTCCTTCCAACCCAAACCATTCTGTGATTTCATATGAGCCCAAAGGTTTTACTGTGCAGCATCACCAGCCCCTCCCTGCAGTGATGGAGCTCAGGTGGCACATACCTGCTGCTTGGAGGAGAATCAGCCTCCATCCCTCCTGGTACCCACTACAAACACACACATGCAGGTACACTTGGATTTTGAGCCCATTCTTGCTGCTGGAGGCAAATAAGGTCTGTCTCAAGCAGTGCTTGTCGTGCATCAGCTCTCAAAACATGTCACTGGGCCAAACCCCAAACAAAGGCCACATTCATCAAGGCTTTGAGCCTTTTTGCCAGACCTGCCCTTATTAATCCACCTCTACCCCACAACACCCCCCCCATTTACCTTCTCCTAAAAGGGTGTGATACCCAACTCCTTGGCCAGGTACACTGGAAGCAGATGAGGATGTGGGAGGAACTGGTGACACTGGCAGGTGACAGGACTAAGGCTACACGCTGCTAAACTTTGTGTCAAAAGCCTTTGGGTTGCATGCATACAGCAGAACCACACCAAAAAAAAAAAAAAAAAAAAGATGCAGAAGATTCACAGCCCATCAAACCCCCTGCCCTGCTGTATTTCATGCTTGGAGGCCATCCAGTATTTCAGAACAATAAAACGTGTAACTCATTTTAAAGTCCATTTAAAATCCAGCTGTGACACTGATGCCTTTACCAACCTCTGCTGTGGCACAGCCCTTAGCAATTCCATTACCTCCTGTGGGCAGAGGGTTCTCCTCCAGCCCCCCAAGGTGGGATACAGCCAGCACCAGGCTACAGTGCTCTTGGAGAAAGATGAGACCTCCTCTCCTTCACTGGTCATGGCATTGCTCACAGCACAGCGGCTTGAAACGGCTGGAGGAGAAAACAAAGGACAAGAAATCAGGTATGTTAAGCCCAAGAAAAGCATGAGGAGTGGAAAAGAATCCCAAAGTGGCCCCTGAGAAGGAATTAAGGGGGAAAAAAATGTCAGAGAATGAATAAGAGGGAGAGAGAGGACAGGTAAGGAAAAAGGAACAGAGTTAAAATGGGCACAAAGATGTAAAGCCAATTATTTTTGATTCTTTGGCTTAGGGGCTAATTTATTACCGCAGTAAATCATGCTTAGGACAGGTAATACAGCAGCCAGAGCCTGGACATTATTTAGACAGCGTGATCATGATATTAGCATCAGAAAAGTGGAAATTTTTAAATTTTAACTGCCTACAGGCCATGTCTCACCCTTTACAATCTCCCCTTTGCACAGCACAAAGAAATACAGCAGTTTCCCAGAGCCTTCTCCTGGAAGCACAAAGGTTTTTTTGGAGAAGGCACAGGGTCGAGTTTCCTCACCTGAACATCCCACATCATCCCTGAGCTGAGCTCAGGCTGCAGCCCCACATTCTCCTCTCCCAATCTCTCTGGTGCTGGGGCTGTGCCCACTCACAATAACTCTGGCAGCTGCTTGGGCACCCACCAGGGCAGAGAGAGAGAGGTAAAAATCTCCCATCCCTGCACCCCTCGTGGTCCGGAGGGAGGAGCTCATTGGAGCAGCAGTTTGTTGAGGTGCCTTTCTAATACCTGGGATGCCCAGGGCTGGCATAGGGACCCCACCCTGACACGGTGCCTGGCTCTGCACCTCCCACAGGGATCCGGGCTCATCCTGAGCCCTCCCGTCCCATTCCAGCTGCAGCCTGACCCGGCGTGAGCATCCCACAACTCCGGCAAGATTCCAAGGCGCCGAACCGTGCTGGCCCTCAGGGCAGCGAGTGATGTTGTCAGCCTTGAAAAATGATGTCAAAGACGCGAAAAACCCAACCTGCTTTGCCTCGAGTTATCAGAACAAATTGTGCCTCCTCCAGCACCGTGCGATGTGGAATTAAATAAGTGCATTGTGCTCCGACCTCGCTGAGAATGCGAGAGGCAAGTTCTCAGCTCCCCCTGAGCACTGTCTGAGCCCATTTGCTCTCGATTTCCCTCCAATGACACCTGCTGTGAAATCCACATTATGATCCCAAGGTGTTATTTCACAGACACAGCCACATCCCTTCTCAGCCCTTCCCGGAGCCCTTCCCGATTTTTTTCCTGCCCTCGAGGCATGAAAAAAGTAGAGACAGAGATTGCACCCTTCAATCCATACCAGCCCTGCCTGCGGCACACACCAATGCTCTGACAGTCTCCACCAGAATCCTCTGCCTGCCTAAAACCATGGGAGGATATTTTTTGTAGTTGGGAATATATAAGTAAACACATTTTAAAAATATTTAAATAGCAGAATAAACTTATCTCCAGACATTGCATTGAAGTAACACCGTGATTTTAAAAGTTACTTTGTTCAAAAATTCCTCCAGGCAGAAGAGATAATAAGAACTGGCAAGGCACTGGTGGTTAAAGAAAAAACAGAACCATGCTGTTCTAATTTCACTCCATGGCCTATCCCTAACAGAGTGACACAGACCATGCACGTGTGGGATAATAAGTTAAAATAACTTGGAGAAAGCTATTAATTTATAACAATGGCAACCACGGGCTGCTGGGGACAGCAGAGGTGGTTAAAAGCACTCTTCAAGTTATTGAGCCCACCAGATGCCACACTGGCACTTGGAAGCCTCAGGTGGTTTGAAAAGCAGCACAGATTGTCTCATGTTTGATCTTCCACACCCGTCTCAATCCATCCTCGTCAGCAGCTGCCAAGATAACAGGGGACAAGACTTGATTTGAGCCTGATTGGGTTTTGTTGGTGTAAAGACAGACACATACGGCCCCAAAACCTGACATTTCTACCTCTCCTACTAGAAAAATGTGACTTTAAGCAAAAACAGGGCTAACTTCCACCCCAAAGCCAATTTGTCTGATGGAATTCAGCCTGCAGAGCAGGAAGGATATTTGTATTTATGTCTGCTTGAATGCAGGTTTGCACAAACTTGCTCCTTGATTGTTTTTAGTTACAGCTGATGATAATGCAGAGAGAAAGATCAATATGAAGTGAGTTGGCCTGGCAACCTCCACAAATTGCAGAACTTGCACTGAGATGTGACACAGGGAAACTGAGAAACATCATGAAAATTTTATGCAGCCAGAGAAGCTCTGAGATGATCTGCTCTCTCTGTGGGCCCCCAAGGCTTCTGTGCTGGGCTGGTTTTCCCTGCAGGCTCCAGTTTTCAAGAGGGATTTTGCAGCTGATGCTGGAGTTTGTCAGCAGTGACAAACTGTTGGGAAACACATCAGCAACCTCAGCAAGATGCAGGGCAGAGTCTGATCAGCCACTTCCACTCTCTTCTGTATGGAGAGGTGAAACCTGGACTTTTGCTGAGAGGGTGGGGAGGCCCTGGCACGGGTTGTCCAGAGATGCTGTGGCTGCCCCATCCCTGGAAGTGTCCAAGGCCAGGTTGGACAGGGCTTGGAGCAACCTGGGATGGTAGAAGGTGTCCCTGCCCATGGCAGGGGGTGCAACAAGATGAGCTTTATAATCCCTTCCAATCCAAATCATCCTGTGGTTCTAGGGCCCAAATGTACCCCCTGCTCTTGAAAGGGCTGGGCAACCATAAGCTGCAGCCAGTGGCCACCACAGGGATTATGTGGCCATTACCATTCCTGCAGCAACTTCCCTAGAGGTGAAACCTTTAAGCCCACTTGACTTGATATTTTGATATTTTTCCCCAAATCAAAGAACACCCACCTTGTGAAAGAACACATTCCAGCCTAGAGAAAAACAAAGCTTTGCAGCTGCACTGATTACATGGTCAGGACCTGCTGGCCCCATATTACCCCTTACCTTGTGTGGAACAGAGCTGAGGAAGCCTCTGAAGACCTTGGCTTGGCTCCATCCTTAGGGAATCCCAACAATTTCCCAAGGATCAGTCCCCTGACTGAGAGCAACAGGACTTGGCTAAAGACCCCCACAGTGATTTGGTATCAACTGAGGGTTTTATCAGCACAGCCTTGAGTGGTGATTGCATTGCTCACAAGTGCCAATAAACCTCTCATACCACACCATTAACTGGTCTATATTTGCCACATCACACTTCTGTAAAATACTTCATAAAGTGTTTGAAATTTTTCTATCATCTTTTCCCCCTTGTACTTCTTGGCCATAAAACCAGGCTGGGTTTAACAGCCAAGGGCTCAGCTGAACAGAGCTGGGTGGGAGGGGGAAGCCACCCTCACTTTTCCACTTATTCTGTGGTCTTAAAATAATTCTCAGCTATGAAAGCATGGAATGGAGTAAAATTATGCAATATGATCTCCTGTGTGAAACATGCCATCCAAAGTGATCCTGGAATTTCTCCTGAGCCTTTTGGTGAATGTTTAGACTGGGTTTGGGCTGGTGTTTTGGAACACTTTCAGCTTCACTGGATTACACAGATCAAGGCAGAGAATACTTTGGCAGACTTGGATTTTCAGTCTATTTTCACTGAAGACTCCAAAGGACCATTTCAAACATGTGAACACATAGAAAGAGTAGGACTCATCTCCAGAAGTGAGGGGAAAAAAACATGAGGAAAACAGACCATAATAACCCCCAAACCCCAGCCCAGTGCTGAGAGTCCAGCTGACTGCTTCCCAGCATTCCTCAGTGGGAGAATCTAGGAATGGAAAACCAACACAGCCTGAGGTCAGTCAGAGCAAGTCTGGCTTGTTCCTGAGGGTTGATGAAGGACAAAATATGTTCACTTTAGCACAAACATCAGGTTTTCTGTTGACATGGGAAAAGATTAGAGTGTGGTCACTCCTAACTAAACCTCTGGTAAAAGGGCAACTGCACAGGGCTGCAATGAGGACATATCTTTTCCAAAGACCCAGTTTTAAAACACTTCCTTTTGCTAACCTTGCACTACCACTCCTTGTGTGTTGTTTTAACTGTGTATTCTTGTTTCTTTTCTTTTTTTTTCCTTTTGTCCCTTCAGGAACTGACACAGTTGAGAGAGCAGGGAAATTAAACTGTGCAGCATTGCATCCTGCATTGATAGACTCGGATTCTTATTCACTCAGAGACTTATAAAGAGAAAAAATATTAAAAAAAATCATTGGAATCTCTCTTTGCTCAGAAATCTGTATTCCATTAACTCCGGCATAAGGCACAAAGCAAACCAAAAGCAAGAGAAACTTACCCCAGTGGGTGGCTGAAAAACAGAGGCAGAGCCTATTAACATACTCAGTGTGCAGTGAACAGAGGGCTTGAGCTCATACAAAGTGATCCTGATGGAAGAAACATTCAAATCCCTCCTTGGAGCTGCAGTAAAAGCCCATGACCAAGAGGGTCTGTGTGGATTTGGTAGCAGAGATAAGACAGAGCCAGATTCCAGTGAGCATTGCCATCCTGCAATTGATTAGCTGCTCTACTCAAAGCTGGAAAACATATGCACCAACCTTGGGAAATCAGAGTGGAGAGCACCCTGACAGCAAACCACCGTGCACAAACATCTGGAGGAGAGCTGGGAAAGAAGAAAGCGGCAATAATCCCATTATTATTGACAAAAAGTTTGGTTCTGTCCCTTGGAGTGCAGAAAGCAGAGCCAGGTCCATCCCTGCCTAGTGAGACACCAGTGCCAGGTGTGGAGAGCCCAGGAGGTGCTGTGGGAGCACCCCCAGGGATGTTCCTGACCAACCCTGTGCCATGGTAATTACCAGTCCTGGCCCTGAAAGCTGCAGGCTCTGTGCCCAGCCATGGACAGGTGGCTGAACAGGGATGTGGGAGCTGGGCTGTGTCTCTCCAGCTCCCCAGGACATGGCACAAACAGTGTGAGAAATCAGTCCCACAGCAGGCACAGCATGGCACTACCCAGGGAGGCTTCCTGGCAAAGCTGCCTCGATGCCCCCTCCTCTCTGCCTCCAGGAACCAGAGCCCACCACCTCTGGCTGCTGAAGGCTTCCCAGCTGGATGAGCACGATCAGAAAATGCCAGGGAGGCAGGTGGTGGAGCAGGACAAGTGCTGTTGGTTTGGCTCTGCTCAGCACAGGTTGTGCTCACAGCCAGGTGCAGAGCCAAGGAACGAGGCTGCAGCAGCAGGGAAAGGGGCGAAGAGGGAGTTACAAGGTGGTGGGAGAGCAGCATGAGGGGCCTTCAGTGCCTGTGCTGGATTCTAGTTTTAAAGCTAAGGCCAGGTACCATTTTGCAGAAGTGCATGTGAGTCGTTTATATGCAAAAATTGCCTTGAGAAGCTGTGGATGCCCCAACCCAGCAGCAGGACAGGGCTTGGAGAAATCTGGTCTCCTGGAAGGTGTCCCTGCCCACGGCAGGGGGTGGAATGATTGGAAATAGATGTTTAAGTTCCCTTCCCACCCAAACCATTCATATGATTAATGAAAACATATTTGGGATATCTCTATCAAATTGGGCTGAAATCCAGAAAAGCAATTAAGATGTGTGTACATACATGTAGAGACTGCTCACATCAGCCTTCTTTCTAATGACATCTGGCTGTAAAAGATACTTTAAAAAAGAATATTCCCCCAAGGTACTGCAGAGCACACCCTCCCTGTTAACAAGTTCCCTTCATGCACAGCACGTAAGGCTCAAAGCACTTCCATGGAATTCCACCAGAATAGGAAAGAGGAAAGAAATACTTCAAATCCCAGAATGGCTCCCTCAGCCCCAGCAGCCCTTGGGGGAGCCCTGTCAGACACCAGCCAGGAAGGAAACCATGCACAAGCCAAATGGCACAGTTTCCAGAGGTCCACACAGGCAGAGGTGATTATGTGATGGATGCACAGATCCTTCCAGCTGGAGGTATTTTAAACACATAGGAAATAATGTCGGAATCATAGGACAGCAATCTTTAAATTATATTCAAAAAAGATGCTCAAAGCATATATCATTGAATTATGAATAACTTTGGCAGCTTTATTGATGATGTTGAATCTGGTTGACAGATGCATTTACACTGCATAAGCATTTGAGATGCAAGAGTAATTGCTTATTAGTCTTGTTGTGAGGCAAAACACCAGATTGAAATAAATAGGAGCTCATGAACACAGAATTTTGCTGCCTCTTTGATTATTTTTTCAAGCTAACCATCTGCTAAGCATCTGGGAGTCTTAGAATCCAAGATCTGTACCCCACACAGGTGGGAATTAAAAAATACAAATAGAAGGAGCTTAAGAACCCAAACAAACTATAATATGAAATTGTCCAAAATGACTAGGGAGGTTCTCTCCCAGCTTGCATACAAATGTAGGGAGTTTGGTTCTTCCAGGACACACAGAGCAGATGCACAGACAAGGGACTTTGTGCTCTGGTGCTCTTCAACACGTGCCAGTGCCAAAAAATGGTCTATAGGGCACCCCAAGGGGAAACTGCAGAGAAGCAGCTGAGCAGGGCCCTCAGCTCAGGGATCTTCTCCACAGAAGAGACATAATGGGAGAATTCAGGTTCCCCTGAGTCCAGAAAGACTTCCAGCACTCTCCAGGGCTTTGCTTGCAAGAGTTTTGGTGACATTGTTAGACTTCGGGTTATTTCTCTGTCCCTTGCTAAAAGGTTTGTAAACTTCTGTCAAATTATAAAGAAAAAACAAACAGGAATGAGAAAAACAAACAGAGGAAAAGAGGAGGAGAAATGCTGACAGTAAGGGAGAGACTGCTGTGCCTCCTCAGGCTTTTACCTGCTGGTTCCTCTGCCCAGAAGTGCTGGGTGTCCCCACACCATCCATCAGAATGGAAATCCAGCCTTTTCTGCCCCCTGTCCATCCCTGATCCACAGATACCCATCCTTTTCCCCCCTGAGGTCAGTGTCAGCACAACCACCAAGCAGAGGACAAGGACAAACCCAGGAGCCAGAATGAAGTTTGCTGCACGGTTTATTGGAGCCTGTAGGATGGCAGCTTTGATAAGAACATAAAACTGATATTTGAATTTTCCCCAGCTGCCATTGCACTTGATGCTGAGAACACGAGTTAATAAAAACAGCCAGTTAAATAACTGTCAAACTCAGGCAAATACCCATAAAGCAAATGCTCTTTTAAAAAAAGCAAATTAGACATGCATTTTTCTCCATGAAAAAGGGCAATTAGAGAAGCTTTATAACTAATATTTGTTTTCGGTTCTGAAATATTAAGAATCTTTTCTAAACACAGCACAGTGAAGGGTTTCAATTAATCTCTTTGAACACACACATTCAGGTGTTTAAAAAGGAGAAAAAGAAGAAAGACTGATTTGTGCATCATGATCTGTCATCTCCAAAAAGCTGTAAACAGTATCTTAGAGAGCAGAGTTTGTGTGACAAGTTTGAGATTAGACGGATTCTGATCTAAAAATTAACTTGCTTATCAGAGAAATAATATTAGAGTAAAATAAATTAGAATCTCTACTGAAGACTCTAAAAGTAATTTTTAAAATTAATTAGAATCAAAAAGATGGATCTCAAAGGATAGGACAACTCTAATTTAGACAGACGGTAATTAATTCCTTATTTCAGAAATTCATTAACGGGCTGTAAGAGCAAATCATTCCTTTGCTGGAGTTAAGCTCCAGAGGGAAAGATTCATCTGGAAAGGGGATATGGGAACTCCCTTGCTGCTGGAGGCAGGAGGGCAGGGGGAGCCTCACTGGCAGCAGGTCTGGCTAAGGGGGATCACAGTGATTTATTTTGGATGGGCAGTGTGTGCCTGGGTCCCCTGGGTGAGCAGGGTTTGGACTCACAAGTGCTCTGGTGGGGTAGTGAGGGGCCTTAAAGCACAGAGGATCTGCTGAACCACAGGCCCTGCAGAGGTTTGTGGGTGAGGAAAATAAAGAAACCACAAAATATTGCTCTCATTTGCTATGAAAAACAACACAATGTGGTCCTCCCTGACTTGGTTGGGATGGAAACTTCCCTGTCTTGTTTTGCCTTCATTGAGCTCTGGCAGAGCAGGACAGATCCACCACAGATCCTCAGGCTCTGGTATGGACACAAAACCCTAAAGATTTGAGGAATTTCACCACAAAACTCTGCCATGCACAACAAGGAACAGAGCTCAGAGTGGAGATGTCTCCATTTTCTCTACTCCCACCTTATAAGCCAGTGGACACAATTCACAGCTCAAAAAAATAACCAACCCCACCATTTCCCAGAGCAATACCCAGGAAGAAAACAACTTGTGCACCTCGACAGATGCAGTGTGTGAGTTCCCAATGCCAATAAATGGAAGCTCTGGCAGACTGGTGTGCTGCCAGCCCCCTGGAGCACTCCCAGTCCCATCCACATCCTTTGGAGAGGCCAAAGCATCCCTGCCAGTGTCTGCACTCCCCTGACTGGCAGCTGGATCCCTCTGATAACCAGCTCGGCTTGGAGCTTATCCTTGGAGCTGGAGGGCTCGTGAAGGGGAGGATAAGCAATGCAAGAATCTGCTGCCTGTACCCAACTGGAGAGAAGCCCAAACCAAAATCCTTATCTGAAATGAGCTGAGCTCTGGATCTGGATCCGAGGAGCATCCTGCTGGCCTTCCCATCTGCTGTCCCAGCCCCAGATCTGAGTGAGGTGGAGGAGACAGAGCCATGAATATGGATTTATTCTGTTGGGCTGAGGACTGCCACATGCTGCATGGCAGCAGTGGGCTTGGGCTGTGCTGCTCCTTGGCCCTGATGCAACAGAGAGGATTAAGTGGCCATTTCTCCAGGGAAGAAGCCTGGTGACCTGTACACAGGATGGACAGACGGCTCCCAGGGTCTTCATCCAGGCACCAGGAGAGAGGAGGCAGAAATACAACAGGATTAGCCAGTGCTGGCTGCAAACCAACCTTGTGGTCCTCAAGTCCTGATGGGAGAAGCATCTTCCAGAGAGGAGGACAAATCAGCTGGCAGCAGGACTTCATCTGGGACCAAGAAGGACCCACACAGCAGGACATACAGAGCAAAATAGGCTTAGCACAAGATCCCACATTTTGCTCAAGCTTTTCTGCCTGAAGTTTAAGGGCACATTCGCTCTGCCTTACCAGGGTTCTTCTAAGCCCAGTTTTATCTCACTGAAGATGTGAAGATAAGTGTCTGCAGTTTCTTTTTCCTAAGTTACAAATCATCCTAAACCTACTTTGTTGGAAAAGGCAAGTTGCTCCGGGTTGCAAAGCGCTCAGCTCTGATCACTGCACCCCAGGGGCTCCAGAAAATAAAGACAATTAGTTGCTACCTCTGAAAAATTAAGTGACAGACTGTGAAGCTGCAAAAAACTGACAAGCATGTGAAAACTGACAGAAAAAAAAAAAATTACAGCAGTCTATGTTTCTTTTTTTCCCTTTCAGACATCACAACTGCTACCTTGAAAGTCCTTGCTCAAAGTAAAAAAATAAAAAAAACCCCACCATGTGAAACAGCTGATTAAAAAGGAAAAGATCTCTTCTCCTACAGTTTAGTTTTTTTTTTTAAGTTTCCTGGGATGTTTCAGCTGCAGGCAATCACTCTGGCACAGGCTGGTGAAGCTGTAAAATTGATATAAAGCACTAAAACAAGGAGGGGCTGGGTTCAGGTAGCGCCATCCCATGTGCACAGCACTAAGCGTTTGAAGCAGGGTCTGTGTGCTGGGTAACTTTTTTTCCTTTCCCCCAGTGGCATTAAATAAAAAATATCACATTATCTTCCTCACAAGCCTTATATTTATGTCTTTAGAGTGCCAGGGCCTGTCATGACACTCTCCTCTTCCTTCTCCTCCCACCAGTTCATTCACTCAAGTTTCTTCCCAACAGGCCCTTGAAGGTGTTGTGGGCAGCTGCCTTCACAGCTCAGTGAATCAAACATTGTCTCTTTCATTGACTGTGTGACAAATCCTGGGAATTGTTTGGTTTCTGTTATTGTAACCCAAGGATGTTAAATTTACATCAACCCAACAATGAGAATGTGGCTTAGGAAATGAAATGTTGCCTCCAGAGAGAGGGGGGAGCAGGCATCCCTTTGAACGCCCAATGAAGGTCTGGGGTTCTGCTTTTCCTCTTCACCATGTCCCAGGCTGAGTACAAACAGCTCAGTTTTCCCTGGAGAAGAGACCTGGAGGTCTGGGTGGAGCAGGAGGTGGCAGAAGGTGTGATGGTGGAGATGTCTCTCTCTCAAAGTGTCTCTCAAGCCTCTGTGCTTGACCTGGACTCTGCCCCTCATTCCCTTTCCCATCACTGTGACTCACTGTCTGGTGCCCCACTCTCAGCCTGAGGGGGAACACCTGTCCAAGCACAAGGAACTGCATGTAGCTGGTCCCTTCCCACAGTGGCCACATCAGGAGACCCTCTGCTCCCTTCCCAAATCCTTGGCAGCTCCTTGGCTGCCTCCTAATCATCAGGAGGTCTCTGGATCTCTGTATTGATACCAAAACCCATTTCCACTTCAGTGTAAGCTCCTTATCTCACCCAAGACTGTGCACAATGTCTCTTATCCCATTACCAAATATGAAGAACTTCCATTCTTTCACTCAAGGTTTGGGGGACTTTTTTTGGGTGTTTACAGCTTTGTTACCCAAACACCTCCCTTCCTCTCACCTAACTTTCCCTGATGGTTGATAAACATGAAAATCCATTCCCCTCCTAGCAATGGGAACAGGGGATCTTTTATCCTCCCCTGATAAACAGTAATAAGCTTCTTATCCTCTTACCAAAGAGGGGGAGCGTTGCAAATCCTGTATCAGACACACTGGGGTTAGGGTTGTTTGCATTACGTGAAGGGATTTTGTAAAGTGGCAAATAAAAGGCATATCATTCTGTTCTTTTATCTGAAGCTTCCTTCTAGGAGGGAAGGCAGAGCTATTTAGAAGTACATTTAATTGGGTATTATTCAGTATCAGGTTGAGGCAAGTTCTCCTGTCTCCCACAAAGAACTTCTGCACTAATTTGTTCCTACTCGTGGATGAAAGGTCATTGTGCTGACTAGGAAGTTAAGTAAACAAAATTAGCATCTGATTTAAGAGACTTCTTATTCCCTCTGGTGTAAATTAGTGTAAAAATTAGCAAGACTTTCCATTGCTTCTGTTTCTGCATTTGAAATGCATCAGTTCCCTGAATTTAATGGTGTGGAGGCTTATTATTTCTTTATTTATGTGAGTGCATACAGATGGGTGAGGAGATGGAAAGGGCCATCATCTTCAGCAGTGAAAGTCACTCAAGGTCAGCAAAAGCAGGACAGGAGAGCTCCCAGCAGCACTGAGACCTGGACGCTGAAGAGGTCAAAACTCCATCATTTTAAAAAGGCAACCTGGGTTTTGACTGTGAAATTAAGGACCAAAAACAACCCAGGGCCAAGCCAACCCACCTTTACTACAGAGAATACAGGGATCCTCACCAAAAGGTTTAATTAATTTTATTTTTTTTAACTGAAATTAAAATAGTCTTTCAAGTGTTGTTATTACATTCAAATCTCTGAGAACTTTGTAGAGATTAGAAAAAGACCCCAGCCACTCTTTGCAGTTAAGGTAGAAAATTCTAATAAATGTGTTCCATAAGCCAGTTCCTGATAAGGTGTTCATTAAAAACCTTTAAACTTCTCCCAAATCATCTATTATTGATTATTGCTGCCCATTCTAATAAATAACCTGCAGCTTTCCCTGATGAGCTTGACTTTGTACTGCACTCCTGAAAACATATGAGGGCAGAAGGATGAAAAAGGTGAACACATTAGAAAATAACTTCAGAGAAGGAAGGCAAAAGTGGGATTGATTTTATATTCTGCTGGGTGGAACAGCCTCCCAAAGAGCAAATCATTCCTAGGGAGGGAGGAGGAGCTGAGCTGGCAAAAAGGGAGCACCTGAACCTTGGTATCTTCCAACATAAGTGAGGAAGAGATTTTTCTAATCATCACTTCATTGGTTTCAAGACTATTCCCAAGAATGTCAAAGACTGTATTTCAGCAGTGAATAGGGGATTTGAAGACAACTATTAAATTGAAAGGCTAGAAAGAAAGCCCAGGAGTGGGTTTTCAGAGAATTACTCTGGCAGAAACCTTTAACTACCCCAACACAAAGTGGAGCTGGACCTTTGGGCTTCCCAGAACCCCAGAACATCTTTCCCAAGACATTCTTGCTTGGAAAAATAAAATTAAAAAAAAAGTATATATCAGCCAACCTCCCCAAAACAGGATTGGCTGCAGATATTGGCAAGAGATGCTGGAAATTTGCTATTTCTTCCCCCCTGCAGAGACCCACTGTGGTCCCTGCACTGAACCCAGAGAAGAGTTTCTCCTCCAGAGTTGCTGTGGCAGCATCCCTGGCCTGGGATGATGCTCTGACCCCATCATGAGCTTCCCCAAGGACAAACATTATGCAAAGGGGACAGAACCAGCTCCCCCAGGCAGCAGCCCGAGGTGGGAGTTACACTGGAGGGTCCCACCATAGTATTTTTAGTCTTCCATGGTACTAATTTGGATGCTGATTTTCCACTGCGCAGCTCAAACATATTTCCACTTTAATTGGTAAAACTCAGTCCCCAGACCCCAAAGAGAGGTGCAGCATTTGCAACCAAGCTCATCATTTTGAGTCTGCAATTGCTTGTTAAACCAAAAAGATGTGGAACTGAGAGCAATATGTTAAACTTAATAACATGAACATTAATTCCCTGAAGAATTCCTGAATATATCTATTCCACCAGCTAAGAAAAGGTAACACTCCTCCAGCCCCACAAGAGAAAGGCAGGCACTGAAGCAATAGTTTGCATTTCTGACTGACTCAGTTTAAAACGTGAGCAGAGACATAGGTTGTCTGGCTAAGAAGAGAGAAGATACTGCAATGACCACCAAGGGCTGGCTCCAGGAGGGGTTTGGGACCCCCCCGGGTTGGCTGGGCACACCAGTGGTCCCTCACTTCAGAGAGAAGTTGAGAGACAGCCCAGGTGCTGAAATTCCCAATATTAGAACTGTCAGAAATGACAGAGCTGCTGGCAAACCCTCAGGCCTGGTTTGTGTGTCACCTGGCCCCTTTCTCTCTTTGCACAACAAATCCTGGGTCCTTCCTTGCACAAGGACACCAGTTCTTCCAGAAGAGCCACACTGAATTTTCCTTCCAATTAGAGGAACAATACCAACTTTTCCCAGTCTAATTATACATGGAATAAAAGTGCCAGCTTCCTCAAGACTTCAATAAATCAATAAACCCCCCAGACCAAGGGGCACAGACACCTCTAGACAAAGCTGACAGCTGAGCAGGGGTTTTTGGCAATCACCTCAATGGAACAGTATCCACAATCCTCCCAAACCATCCTTGAAGGGCATGTGGGGTCCTACATCCACAGTCATCAGACAAATCATTTCAGGTACTGGAATATCCAGCTCAAAACACCACACAAACAAATTGGGAGAGCAGTAACCCCTCAGCTGGCTCTGGAGCAGCTGGAATATTTCTCCTCTTGCCCAGATCATGTTTGGATTTGTCAACCCTCTCTGATGGGTCTGATCCCACCCTGAGCCAGGACTTTTTGTCGTAGCCCTTTTCCTCACTATTGTGTTGTCCCCTGCAGTTCATCAGCCAAAAGCAGTGCTGGAGAGGAGGACGAAAGTTCCAAGCCTGTCACAAAAGGCACCTCTTGCAAAAAGGTCAGCAGCCCTTGCAGGGAAGAGCCAGTTTGTGACTGCTGCGGTCACAATGTCTTACAAAAACAGCAGTGAAAACCACAGTGAAAACCGATGAGCAGAAGAGCCATTAAGCATATGTTGGGTACAAGCTCATAAACACATAAACAACAACAATTGCTGGGTAACCACAGGTGAGAACTTTCCACAAGCCGCAGGTACGAGGCACAAATTGACAATAATCAGGTTTAATGGGTTTGGTTTACAGTCTCACTGCTTTGCATGTTTTATTATTTTCTGCAAAATTAACTGGTAAAATAAAGTCTCTCTACACTTGCAAATCTGTTGGGGTGAGAAAGTCCCAGATGTTGAAAGAGTCATAGTCAATAGAGATCCCAAAGGACTGGGAATTTTTCTTTTGTTACAGCACAGAGTGTGAAAAGGGCAATAACAGGGATGAAATTCAGCTCCAACCCACAAGTTATAGCTAATAAAAGTTCTCAAGTCCAAAGAAATAAAGTCCAACTTTAATTTCCATTCACATGGAAACCCCTTTGCACTGGAAAAATGCAAGAGGTTCCATACAGAGGGATGTTTGAAGCACAACACCTGGATTTTCAACATAAAAGTTGAACTGCTGCTTCAATTGTACCAGAAAGAGAAACAAATTAAGCTCATTTGGAGAAAAATATGGCAACCTCTGGCTCAGGCTCTGAAAGATTCTACCCAGACCATGATGAGCTCTAGCTGAGATCTGTGGAGCACCTCTGTGCATTTACAACTTCCCTCCAGGATCAGTCTGGAATCACACTGACACCAGACAGGGCTCCTCTGCCCACTCCAAGGAGGAATGAAATCCTCATCCCACTTCCTGTGAAAGGTGATGAGCATCATCAGATGCAGCTCTCAGGCTCAGAGACACCACACTGCCTGTGGCACAGGGAGCTGGGAATTCCTTGGGATTAAAGCTTAGACAACACACCATAGATATAGGAGTCAATGCCACAACAATTAATGATATAAGACATTGGTACAGCACCAGGAGTTTAGTTTGCTTTCATCAAATCAGATCAGAGACCTTGACCTAGAGGGATTTTGATCAACATATGATAAAACATACACAAAAACCAAAACACAGGTGTAAGAGCATCAGGGAGGAGAACTTGGAAGAAAAGAGAGAGGTAGGAGCATGTACTCAGCAGAACGTGGCTTAGGAGGAGATTTAAAACTATTTACATGTTTCATCAGTATCTGTTGCACAGTTTTGCCAACCAAGGGCACCTGGAAGCAGAAGGCACTGACATGACTTACCTTTTTCCATGAACCAGGGCCAGATTTCAGGTAGGTCCTTGCTCCAGACCATCTCCAATAACCATAAAATGAAGGAGAGCACCCAAGAAGCCCCTCTTCCACAGCAGAATAACCTTCCCCTTTCCCCCTTCCTACTCTGTCCTTTGCTGCCTGATTGCCCCCAGGAATCTCACACAGCCCAGTGTGGGGAGTTAATTACATCCTCCTTAAAGGCTCCTGATTAACATTTCCATCACATGCTAACGAGACACTTCCTGGCTTCAATCTGCTTTCCTTCATTATGGCTTTCTGGAGACAAACTTTATACATTTATGAGAAACATTAAATGCACAATTGTCTGACTACGATTTATAGCTGTCCTGGCTCCAGGGTGTTTGTGTAAAGACTCAATATATTATACTATGAAACCCAGAATGGGATCCTTAGTGCCCACAGCTGGTTCTTAGGTCACTTTGGAGGCTGCCACCACAAAAAAACCCCAGCAAGCAAGGCCAGAGCTGTGGATTGATGCACCTGAGCCTGCAGAATAGAAAAAAGTCCATCTCAAAAAACAGCAGCAAAGCAATACCTCCAGGGCTTCCAGCAGAGCACAGTGTGATCCAACTACTAATTGTACCTCTAATAGAGAGAGATTACTGAGTAAAAAACCCTACAACTGTCATTTTGGGCACAGAATTTAAAATGAGAGAGAATAGTAATAAACAAAGATGACTGAGTAATACTTCTAAAGATTGGAATGAAGGTGGACACCTGGAATATTTCTTGCATTTAATGCAAGAGGAAGGTTCCAAAGTTTGAATAAAATGTCTGCTATGCAGGGTTTTGCAGTTGTGCTCTCTGCAATGCTTATGAGCCCTCACGTTCAGCACATACATTCAGCAGCCCAAGTCTCACTCCAATACATAATACAATAAATACACAAGAAGCTTATTGTAATAAATAAAACACCACTGCAAACGAAATAGTAATTAGAAGCATAATTCAGACAGATTTTAGTTAATACCTGTTTACTAGGAGGTGCTAATCTCCCAAATAAATGTCTTATGTATACAGAATGTGCCTTCCATGCTCCCAACTTCCCTCTGTCAAAACCTGTTCACCCACTAATTGGAATTTAAAAAATTGCTGCATTCTTTGGAGTGGGTTGGCAATAGCTACACCAGCTTTTGGAAACTAAATGTTGCCAAGTCAAGCAGTTTAACAACTCACTTGTGAAAGCTGGTGTAAGCAGAGCAATCCATCCACCTTGCCCTCCTCCAGCAGCGTTGGGATCCATCACACCAGAACTCCCACTAATGGGAGTCTATATGGCTGAAAAATGCTGACAACTCTATTCCATCCCTCCTTGGCTGATTCCCAGTGTGTTCCCTCTCCCAGCCAGCACTTTAGTTGCCTGCAAGGCCAGGGAGCTGGGGAAGGTGTGGAGGGACCTGCAGGCTGGAGGGGACCAGGGGCAATGTGACATTTGCCCAGCACATCTCTGCCTGTTGGGTGGTGCAGGGGCTCCTCTTCTGATTCCCTGGATCAAGTCCAGTGTCAATGTGCTCATCTCCTGCTCATCCTTCATGCCTGAGCTTTGTAGTGACTCTGGGAATTATTTACAAATTTGGAGTAACAGGCAGTAGAGGGGAAAATTGTTTATTCATACTAGAGTGGAGCCCAGAGCTCCCAGTGGAGGTCAGGGCTCGCCTGCTCCTGCCTCCAAACATGTGCAGAGTACAAAGCTGTGCCTGCTCTGCCCCACACTGACAGGCCAGGCAAGGGCAGGGGACAAGGATGTTCTTTTGCCTCCCTTTGCAGAAGGGGAAGGGAGTCAAGCCTGTGAGTCTCGCTTAGATGCACAGATAGCCTGTGGCAGGCAGGGAAGCAGCTCTTCCAAATCCCAGCACAGTGTTCACACCTCCAAATTATTCAGGTCCTCAGTGTAGCAGTGCTGAGCCAACAAAAATGAGCTGCAGCCTTTGCCTAGAACTTGACCTTTGTTCTCTAGAGAAAAGATTAAAATGAATAACAAAAGTTCACTTTTACTTCTCCGTTACATGTGGCTGTGGAGCCTTGGCCTGGCTGGGGATGAGCACATGGAGTGCTGATGGCACCAAAGGAAGACTGTGCTTGCAAAGTGCATCCTTCCATGAGGGGAGAGAAAAGGAGGCCCTACAGGAGCTCACCAAAGCTCCTGGGAGATACAGACCCCATTGGGTGATCAGGAAAAAAAGTCAATCAGCCCTGTCTGCCACTCTCAATACCTGGAAGTCCCCAAAGACCCTCAGGTTGGAGGGGAACCAGGCTGGGTCACAGGGAAAGTTTTCAGACTCACAGGCATGTTGTACACCAGCAATTCCCACCACTGGAGCTGGAGCACCTGTCAGCCCCTGATGGAGTAAAAGCACAAACCTGTCAGCTGTGACAGCCCAGGGATCGATATGACCCTAAGGAGACACAAGGGGGAAAAGTGGAGAGTGTTTGCCTAAATGGACCATAATTCTGCAGCCCCAGGCTGTCCATTTGCTGTGCATTCATTTCTCCCTCCATCACTGGAGTCATGTGCTGTAAGGAATTTTATCCTGCAGGGCTGCCAGCCTTTTAATCCAAGACGTTCATTTTCTCCTTGGAATTCATCTTCTGGACCAGGACACACTAACTGTGAGCCTGCATTTGTGATAAAGACTATGAGACATAAATATTTTACTCTGGTAATGAGATATTTAGCATTGATATAGAACTCAAAGCCCAGTGCAATTCCAGCTTTGTTAATTATAATGAACTATTGTAGGGCTTGACTTCATCTGCTCCTTGTAAATCTTGCAATGCTGGTGTGATGTGCTGGTGGCTCTTTTCCAGGATGAGGCTGGAGCTCAGCCTGGTGAATGTTTAATCAGATGTTTGGGCCCACTATAAGAGCAGTTAATGGTGTGAATGGTGTGTGGGTTGTGTGATGCTGCTGCCTGGCTCCCTTCTGGAGATGGAGAGATGATCCTGTGCAAAGAGCCTGAGTACAACTATTGGAAATCCATCCTTTCACTCCTTGTGTTCTCCAGCAGGGATTGAAGTTGCTCACCATGAGAATTATCTTCTGCCCTCAGAGCTGCCATGCCTAGAAGGAGAGCAGGCCAGCTTTGCTCATATAGCTTCACCTCTGGAAGAGAATATGGACCTCAGCCACGTTTTTATAAATCCTTTGGACACCTCCTGTCAGCTCCTGCTCTTCAGGTGGCAATAAAATGTGAGAGTCTTATCACTCCTCCCAGATCCTGTGGCAAACAGCTCTGTCCCCAATCCCTATCCATGTATCTACACATCCCATCCCAACTTTGGCAAGCTCAGGCTTCTTTGACAATGTGTAAATAGATAGTGCAGACACACCATGTGCTGGGGCAAAAACCCCATTCAAGACAAAGCCCATGTAAACCCCTTGCTGCCCCAGCCAAAAATCCTGCACAGCTTTTTATCCTGAGACATACTGAGCCATTTTTTTATTACTTTTTTTTGACACCCAGGATCAGATCCTTTGCCCTAAAATTGCATAGGACATGGGAGGAGCAGAGGAGAACACACTTCTGAGTTGATTTCATGATGAAAAGTCACATCTTTCTGTACAAACAGTCTCTAGCCAGCTTGGATCAGGGACTGAATAAATCCTGCCTCTGCTGAAGCACCTGGAATTGGAAGATATCAGTGGCAGGAACAGCATCAAGTTAAAAATGTGATGGAGTGTGAAGCTGGCGTTGGGAACTGCCATGTGGGAATGGCACATTTCCGCCTTTATTTAGAATTAGTAGATACTTGAAAAAGTAGCTTAACGTTTTGTCAGATGCTAAGCATAAATCTGGATAATAATTCACGCTACACTAGGCTCTTTATAACAGTAGTTTGCTAAAACAAATTGAATTCAAACCTATATTCATTTACTAACTTAATGCTTGACATATCTGTGAATAATTTTTCATAGTCTAAAAAAAAACTCTAGGCACAGGCTTAGCTGGAAAAGGGCCAGGGGATCTAAAATTAATGTACATTAAAGCATAACTGGTACTCTAAGAGCATTTGTTATATGCAACAATAACTGCTTTAAGCCTTTTTTTTTTTTCTTTAGAGAGATGATTGTGGAAAGGCTAAAAGAAGTTTAGATCTGAAAATCCTGGGATAGAATGACAAATCAGAGCTTCTTGTAGTGAACTTCAAAGTGAAGTTGTGTAAATTTGGGAGGAGGGAAAGACCCAAGCAATTTGGCACTTCGAAGATGCAGTGTTATTAATGGAACAACTTTAAGAAAAAGTTTTCTTTTTTCTTCTTAAATAGTTGCTGGGGGTGGAGAGAATGAAACTTCTTTGCTTTTGAAGATGTGTTGAAACATCTCCACTCTCTCTCCATCTCTCCCTCACTTGAAGACATGACTTCAAAAAAAATTTCTTCCACTTTTACACATTGCATTCCAAAACTGAAGTGATTCCAATTTTATTTTCTTAGTATGCTAAGAGGGGAAAAAACGCCGAGTTCTGTAAAAGTGAGGGCTCACTTCTGCACCAGTTCTGCACAAAAAGGATCGTGGCAGTCCTGGAACAACCCTCCCAGAGAAGGTGTGACATCCATCCATTTGCTTAGCGAGCAGAACCCTGGCTGTGGTGTGAGATGCTGTGCTGACAGGACCATTTGGACGGGAGCAGGGTAATTTATCAGGGCCACCCGGAGCATGAGGGATGGAGGACACCCAGCAGTACCTCGGTTTATGTTGCTGCCTCCTACCAAGACTCATATTTCAGGAAGCAGGAGCACTTCTCACACACCATCCAGAGGCTGCCTTACATTTCACCTCTGTGTCATCCCCTCCAATGCACATTAATATTAATTCCTTTTCCTCCCCCATCCCAACAATTATTTACTTACAGAGGATTTACTGTGACACTTCAACTGAAGGCAATGCGTATAAGCCCCACTCCTGCTGTACAAGAATTAATTTTTAGCATTCTTAATTTATTACCAATTAATTTATTCTAAATTATAGGAGAGACGACCCGCGTAGATAGCTGTTTCTTTCTAATGCCTTCCTAGAAAATCTTTCATTAATGAGCCCATTAATTTGATGGTGGCAGGGGCAAATCATCCAGAGAGAACCCTTCAGTTGCAATCTGTGTTGTCCCTCCTCGTATTCTTGAGAACATGGCAAGAAGAAAGCTGGGTTTGTTTGCAATAAATGCTGGTATAAAATATGCCTGTATATGTATGTATGCAAATAGCCTGATCTAGCATCATTAAACCTCTTAAGGAAATATGAAGTTTTGAAGCCATTTCCCACTTTAGAGCTCAGGCAATGAGTGGAGCATCTGCATTAAATGTTTAATGTTCAGCAGAAGTGCAAATCACCATTTAATTAACTCCTTCCATAAAATATGATAGTTTAGTGAAGTGAACACAGATGAATTATCATTATTCAGGAGGATGCTGAATGTGTTGGTGAATACCAGACTTTTCAGAGCTGACAACAGTGGATCAGGAGGTTCCTGGTATCTAAAACAGAATGGTTTTTTTTCAAGGGACCGTTTATTATTCATGGAACTACATTTTTCCACAGCAGTCACTGTTATCAGACTCAGGCATGTGAATGCACAATTAAAAGCAAAATAACTACTGCCAACAGTTGGAAAAAATAACTTCCATGAGCAACCATTCATTAGTTTCTGAGCTGGAGCCTTCGCAGAGCCACTGTTTGAGGCTGAAAATGAGTGTCACTAATGCTCTCATGAGGGGAGGTCACTGTTCGTGGAGATCATCTGATACATGTCACTGTGGTATGATGGGGAACAAGCCATCCTTGGCTTCCCTCCAGAGGGCACTGCTGCAGTCCCTGCAAGAGGGATCAGACAGAAAAACCAGAGGCCACCACACAGAAAGCTGAGCAGAATTCCCTCTTGGTGCCTGCAGAACACTGGGTTGCTTCATCAGATAGAGCATAAGCTGCAAACTCGGATTCTCTGTGTAGAATCCATGGGATGAGTCCTTGGGGTGGTGGTGAGCTGGGATGTACAAATGGAAAGTAGGAGCTTTGGCACTGGTTGCTCTGGTGCTGCCTGTGTTTGTCTCCCAAGAGAGCTGAGCTGTCCCAGCCTGTGCTCAGGAGGGATCAGTCTCCTTCCCTCTGAGCACTGCAAAGACACTGATTTCTCTGCTTGGAGTGCCCCTATCCCTCCCTGATCTCTAAAGCTAGAGGGTGTTCTACAGCCTCACTGATTTCTTGCTCAGACTCCAATTTTGTGGAATTCTATTCATCCCCCAAGCCATCTGGAAAGGATTAGCCACTTTGAATGGATTAATTTTATCTGACTATTGCCATCCACCACTATGCCACTCATCTCTGTGCTTCTATAGCCCATGAGATGAGGGCAATCCCATTGAGCACTCTAGACACATCTCATGGTGAGTCACCCCCCTGAAATACCTTTCCCTCTCTCTGCTGATTACAGATGGAACCTTGTTGCTCATTTTATTTGGAGCAGTTATTTATTTCTTTAAAAAATGCTACTGCTGTACTACACACTGCCAAACAGCCAGGCCAGACAGGGCTGTGTCTGATCTCTGGGGACCTCAGAGCCTTTCCCACAGTATGTCAGTTTATAAGGCAGCACGGACGTGAGCAAGTGCAGAGAGTGTCCCTGTGGAATAATGATCAAAACAGGGGGAAAAAAGAACCTGTGCAAAGATGACCTGAGGCAGTTCCAATTGTTTGAGGAATGGAGAGTAATGAAGCCAAATGTTTCAAAGTTGGAGTTCTCTTATTTTATTTTCACTCTTCCACTAGCAGTGATCCTGCACTTTATCTCTCATGTTCTGATCTAACAGTGCTTCTGCCCACCAAAATCTTGTTTTCCCTTTTGATAGATGTTTCCTTGAAACAACTCTTCTCAATATAAAAACACATTCCATTTGAGCAGTCACTGAAACTGTCTTAATGTCTCCACTCTTTGCTTGAAGAAAAACCCCAGCCCAGTGAGGTGCTTCTCTGCTTACAGAGAGGTAAATACATCTGTGTCAAAAGCAGCTTCATTTAGTGTCACTTCAGCAAGTGTTTAGCTCTGGTTGGCTGTCAGAAACCATCTCCTTTGCCTCGAATACTTGCTATTAACTTCCCATCGATAACTCCCTAGTCTGTATCAATCCTGCTTTTTTCTCCAGCCCCCCCAGAGGTCCTTTCTCTGGCTCTTGGTGATTCCCACCCAAGTGGGGGTCACAGCTGACAAAGAACTGGCCCTGATCTCTCAAGGCCATTTTTTATCACACATTTTTGCTCACACTTGCACACATATTTATCCCCTGCTTCTTGTTGGAGAAAAAGTCAGTGAGATGCCCTTTGTCATCTTCAACTGGGTGGTTTAATCAGAAATTAAAAGTGGTTCCTGCTGCAAAAAGACAGGCAGCTGCACACATAGGGGTACACTTTTTTATTTTTTTTTAATTTAGGTTGTAAACAGGGACAGATGGAAACAGGGTTCTGTGCCCAGAAAATTAAGTGTAACAACAAATGTGTGTTGCAGATTTGAGTGCCCAGGACAAACATGGAGGAAGTTTCTAGGGGCACATGGATAATCAGCTTCTTGCAGAGGGGATTTACCACCTCCAGCACATTAAATCAGCATCTTACTGCCCAATACCAAATACCAAAAATTCAACCAAGTGCAAGTCAGGGGTATCCTGTTATAGCAACTGACTATGACCACCAAAATGAAGGATTTGAATTTTCTCCAAGTGTAGAGCAGAGGAACACGTTTTTCAGTAGTCACCTGCTTCAGAGAAGCTCTGAAGATGCCAAAAATGCAATTGCCTGAGAAGAGTACGGGAGTGTTTATGCAGGTGGCAGTTTATCAATCGATCATCACTTCCATCAACAGCTTTTCATTCCTTGTTCCCATCAATAGGGACATCTCCGAAGGTCCATTCCGATCAGGAAGACTAATTGGGACTAGAAAGTTCAGTGTTTGAAGATCGTATGATTAGGGAAATGTACAAATTCAATTTCTTTCAACCAGATTCAATTCTAATCTAATCAGAGAGATAGAAAACCCCAGTGTAATAATGACAAAGAAAATGACTTTGTTTCAGGCCATTTAAATGTCCCTTACTGCAAACACTCCAACAGAAGAAGCTGAATTTAGAGTCAGAAACAGGGTATTTGCTTTGAATTCAACAGCAAATGGGCCATTTTCTGTCTCTAAATTAAGATTCTCTCTTTTTGAGAGAGAGAGACAGACACCATCTAAGTCAAATGAGCATTTGTGACATTTAATAAAGCAATTATATCTGAAGGCGAGGGGTTTGAGATAGAAGAGACTGGATAATGTTGTCTGGAAATGATGCTTCTCTGCAGGTTTCTGATGACCTTGAACAGAGTAAAATTGCTAGTGGAGAGTATCTTCCATCAGTGCTATTTTAAGTCAAAACCAGACCTGAACACAAGCAGGTTACTATGTGTTCCCAGGTAGGTATTTTCAAAGAGCCTCAAGGACTGAGGACCCTTTTTGGCTCCCAGGCTCTGAAATGCTGAACATTTCTCAAAGTGGCTGCATCAGCTTTTTTAGGTGCTCTTGTTACTTGTTTGATGGTCTTTGGCTCAATCCTGCAAATTCCACCAGCCAGTGGGTACCATGTTCACCATCAGAGATTCTGGGGCACCTCCCTAATCCTAAACTCATCCCATGAGTCTCCAGCTGCGTGAGGTTTTAGGAGCTTCAGTTTGTGATGAAGGAGTAAATGCTGTTTCCACTAAACTGAACTAAAATTTTCTTTGAAAATATCCCTATTCAGTGCCATGAAAAAGCCTCTTCAAACCACAGGGAAATTTTAATCCATAAATATCACCAATCTTTAATGACACACACACAAAAAAATCAGTTCAGAAGAGAAGGTGGACCAATATCAGCAGTCTTTTAATGACCTGTGAATGAAATCAGATAATCTATGCATTTGACATAATCATCTATGTTTTACTCCATTCAATTATTTGTTGATAAATGCAGACCTCACTATTGTAACTTAATACTCCCAAATTATAAATTAAGGAAGGGGATACCTGTCTTTTAAGGCATTAAATGATTGGGGGTTTCCCTATAGAAATTTTATTACCCCAACAGTACCATATTCAGAAGAGGTTTTCATAAGCTTCATTTGCATGTTGATTTTTTATAGCAATTATCAGTAAAAGGTCAAATATTTGCTTTATCTATATAATTCAATTTTAGAAATGCCTTTGGGATTCAAATTAACTCCCTTGTAATATCTTCATTGAAAAAGAAGATTAATTATGCTTACAAGAAACCTAATTTGGCTTATCAGACCTTTAATGTTACAGGGATCGTTAATGCATTTAAATTTAGGATTAGTAGAGTGATCTGGTTCCATTATTTTGGTGACTTTAATATTTGTCATTATTTTTATGCATACAGTTTCTTTTCCCTAAAGTGAAATTATAATGTCTATTATAAAGGAAATAAACATTATATATTGACCTTAGTAATTATGCTTCTGGTTTTTAAGAGTGCATTAAAAGATGTATTTGTGACTTACATATAAATTCAGTTTTTGTATATTAAATGGTGGTAACACTGCCAGATTCATCCTTGAAGGAGGATTTGGGAGCATCAGCAGGAGGATTCATGGCATAGGGACCCCTAGAAGACAGAACTGAGCTTCAACCCCACCAAACCCATCCTTCCCCTTCACCTCATGCACAAGTTGCTGCCTGCCCAGCAGGTGCTGGAGCATCTGGAGGAGGTTCTTTGGTTCACAGAATTATAGAATTACAGAATGGTTTGGGTTGGAAGGGACCTTAAAGCTCATCTCATCCCACCATCCCAGGCTGCTCCAAGCCCTGTCCAACCTGGCCTTGGACACTTACAGGGATGGGGCAGCCACAGCTTCTCTGGGCAACCTGTGCCAGGGTCTGCCCATCCTCACAGGGAATGATTTCTGCCTGATATCCAATCTAAACCTACTCCCTGTCAGTTTGAAGCCATTCCCCCAGACACTGTCATTACACTTGACTTTGCTGGAAGCAGAATTAGAGAAGGAGTATTTTAGGGAATGATGCCTGCAGGTCTGGCTTCACCCCACCTGCTTAAATATGCCCCAAGCCCCAACACATTTCCTCCACTGATTTTTGTTCCCTCCAGAATACTGTGTGTGAAGCCCATAAACCTGATTTTGTGGGTGGCTGCAGGGGTTAACTTTGCTGCCTGCCATGAGGACGAGCTGGGAGTGCTCTAGAGCAAGTACTGCTGTATAAACCTGTAACTGTAGCAATAAACACATATCAATGCTCTTCTCCTTGTCTCCTTTCTGCCTTAGCTATGCTGTTGTTGTTGGGATGGGATGCAATTTTTCACGCCATGCTGATTGTCGGGATTTTGGGTTATTTACGCCGGGCTAATTGCTGTGGTATCGCAGTGTTCATGCTAAGCTAATCACCATGGTATTGGATTATTTATACTGAGCTCACTGCTGTGGTATTGGGTTATTTATGTTGAGCTTATTTCTTGGGTATTGTGTTATTCATGCTGCACTCGTAGCTGTGGTATCGAGTTATTTATCTTGTGCTTATCCCTGTGATATCTGATTAAACTGATTAAACCAGTTGCTCTTTGTGGTAGGCTATTCCACTCTCCTATCCAGTATCAGAGATGAAAATCATCCCTTCTCTGCTCTCCAGATCAGGTTCACATTAATATTTTCTTTAGGTTGACCTTCTGTGAAGCCTCCCAGCAGTGTAACTCCAGAGAACTTGGATGGAGATTCTCTAAGTGGTTGCATGAGCAGTGAAAATGTGTTAGAACTGTCAGGGCTCTCTTGTACCAGCTCCATCTCTGGTTTTCAGACACTTTACTCCTTGTAATGATGGTCCTTTGGAAGCCTCTTTGAGTGACCAAATTGGTACATACTGAAGTAAATACAGACATTTGACAGGGCTGTTTTTTCCTCCAGTTCTGCAGATGTTGCTGTCATTTGAAGTTTCAGGAAAAACGGATGCTGTCTTGGAAAAAAGGACTTTTACTTGCCTTTAGGACTGTGACTGCAGCAGTTGGTTGAGTTGGTGCCCTACAACACTTCTTTAGACTTGACTAACAGTTTTGGACACCTACAGGGGTATGACTGGCCCAAATCTTTGTGGCCACCAAAGGCCACTGAAACCCTCCTGGAAGGCTCTGCTCTCTTCAGTCCTGTTTTCTCCTTGGCTTTGAGAGCCTCACTGGTTAGCCTCAGCTGGATGTCTGACTTCAGGAAGAGATGAATTCCATCCCAAATCGATGTGTCCAAGGTCACACAGCAGGAATCACACCCTGCTATGCTCGGTCTCCCCTCAGCTCCCCACATTCCTGTCCATTGTTCCAGGTTGAGCTGTGACTCTGCTCATCTCTGCCAGCTGCACACCAATAAAAATGATCAGCTTAGTAGCATCTACTTTTCTTTAAATTGTTTCCAGGATTTTTTTGTGACTCAGTACTATCCATGTTTCAATACTGCAAACTTTAAAGGTGCTTAATACATCACAAAAAAAATATAAATCATTGCGGGAAATAAACACTGCTGTTAGCTTAGGAGAAAATCTTTTAAAGTGTTTTTATTTTGCTACCAGAACGCTGCTATGTATTATTCATTACAGCCTCTGAGATTTAATTATTATTAGTGCTACTGATGATTGCTGGAAAAATAAACTGTAGCAGAAGGTGTCCGTCATTGTGTGAAGGGCATCTATATGTTGTATAACTCACTGTACCCATTTGCATTAATCTCATTAGTTGCTCACAATGCAACTCCTGAGCTGCTTCTTGCTGGGGAACTGAAGTGAGGGGACACACGTGCCCTGCCTGCTCTGCCCTCTGTGCCTGCTCCCCACCTGGGCTCTGGAACACACAACTGAGCATGAGTTAATCAAGTCCACCTCTGGCTTTTTGCCTACACATCCTTGAACCTGGGCTTCCTCCTGTGGGACTGCTTGACCGTTTTCAGTCCCCCTAAGTACCCCACACAGTCTCACCTGCAACACCGAGGCCCTTGTGACAGGGAGGATGAAGTTGTTCTGTTAGGAACGACCCTGATACTGCCTGGTGGCTTGAGGCAGACACAACAAAGTTACTGGATTGAATTCAAGAGGAAATCTTGATTCAGCACCAAGCAATGCTGCCCTAAACAAGACACACACCCTCACAGGCAGAGCACCCGAAGGCTCTGCCATTCCCTGCCTCAGTCATTGAGATTCAGAGGTGATCAGTGCTCTCCTCTCTCTATTCATCGTAACACAATCCTGTGTAACTCAGTCCAGCCCTGCACCGTGTAGCACTTATTGTCACACCAGCCACAGAAACACCATCCTGCAGCCTCTCCTGAGATTAAACAGCACAGGGATGTAGATGCTCCTGCAGGATCTGGGGGATGAGGGAGGCATATCACACCTTTCTTCCCTCCCTGCTGTGTTGTAGTTTTCTCTCCACCCCTCTTGCTCACCCCAAGCCCTTGAGGAACCTTGAAGTCTCTTTCTGCTGGCACCTAATTTACCCACTGCCTTGAAAGTCTCACTAATTGCCTGCTAGATCTTGCATGGCCTCTCTGAGAGGTGCCGAACTATGTGTGATCTCTGCACAAGGGTTCTGACAAAACACTGCAGACTTTGCCTTTCCATTCTGTATCTCTGACATCCCTGGCTTCTCTGCACCTGAGGCTCTCATCAGGGTCCAGAGAAAAAAGTGTGAGTTTTTTAGGCTTAAATTAAATCTCTGCCCCTTCTGTCCTGCATGACCTTGCTAAGTCACTTGATCTTTAGGAGATTCAATTTCTCCACCTGCTCCATAAGGACAGGGAGAGCCAGTTTTGTGAGGCTGAGAATAGCAGAACTTTTGGTCTGCTTGGACACTGGCAGGGTGGGAATCAAACAGCAGCAGTGTGACCTCTCTGTCCTTTGCATGACTGCAGTCACTAGGGGCAGCACTGCCACAGGTCAAATCTCTTGGCTGTGTTTCATACTACAGGGTGCTCCTTTCTCAGCCCTCTCCAGCCACCAGTGTGTTTCAGGAGATGTGGGTCCCAGCATGTGCAGTCTCTAACCACAGAAGCTCAACAGTGTTCAGTGAAATCCAGAAGCCTATAGGGCTCCAAGGAAGGGAAGTGTGCTTTAGTAACTCCTGCTCCTATTGTCAGATGAATTCATTAACTGCACAGAAGCACATCAAAAGAGAAAAAGCAGGAGCGGANCACATCAAAAAAAAAAAAAGCGGGGGGGAATATTTAAAAAAAAAAAAAAAAAGACAGTAACAAAAGAGATCATAGGACAGCAGGACTGAATGGAAGGTATCCATCTGGGAGGTGGGATATGGGAGAGGTTTGATGTCCTTGATTTGCAAAGAATGACGTGAACACAAAGACACAGATTAAAATCTTGGCTGGGTCAGTGTATCCTACTCAAAGCAGACACTATTTGGTACTATTTATTTCGTGTGACTATATAGAGGAGGTCTCTATATAACCTGATTCCTATGAGTACATATGGAGCACATGGATTGTCCTTCCACATTAGCACAAATATTTGGATCCAGCTTTCCCCTCTCTGTACTTCACATAATTTGCTGCTCTGGCAGCTCTCTTTAGCCACCCCAATGGCAACATAAAATCTTTACTAGGTTTTACATTACCCTTATACACACAAAACAACTGCTGTCTTCAGCAAAGACTGAAGGAAGATCTCAGGATTTAGCCCAGCAGTTTCCTACTCTGTTTCTGGGGCCCTTTGCAGTGAGAGGAACCAGAAACATTGGGGGTGGTTTTCCAAGGGGATCACAGGAAGGTGTGTCTCGGGGTTTCTCTGTGGCAGCCAGTAGCCCTCTCTCTCTGCAGAGCCACGACACCAAAAATCCTTTCTGGGATTTGCGTGTTTAAAAGCTGGAGCTAATTTCATAAATGGATGTGTAAAGTGCTGGACATTTACACTTGGATGGTTGAAACCATATGGTCATGGGGCCATGGAGGGTGTTTCTCTGATTGTAATGCAGAAATATGCATTACATCTAAATTGACACTGAAAACTGACTGGAGCCTGGTATTAGAGAAGATTAAATTAACCCCCAGCAATAGCACCATATTACAAAAATGGTTAGATCTTAATAAATTGAAAATGATAACAGTGGCAAAAGCTGTACATTTTCCCTCATGTTCCTTTATTGCTGTAACACTTCTTTCCAGTTTGTTGCTTCCGTGGGTTTTATTAGCACATTTCAGTGGAGTAGATTTGCTCTGGAGTGATAAAAGCCGACTGTAATCAGAAAGCTTTATGTTATCTGCAGCAAACAATGGTAAATGCCACCTGAGAAGGGCTCTGCTCAATGCCTTCATTACTGTGATTAGTCCAAGACTGTGGGAGATAGCAACAAACTTCAAACTCACTGATAACAGACTTTGTTAAGAACACAATGAACACTGAACACCCTCCACTTCAACCCGGTAAAGAGACAACTCCACTACAAACACACCCGTGACTATTCAATGTGCCACACACCAGGCAGAGCACAGTGTGTAACCAGGTTTCCTCACATCTGTGGGCAGGGTGGATCCACTCAGAGCAGAAATCCATGATCCCTATGGGTCCCTGTCCCACTGGAGGTGGTCTATGATCCTGCCATGTGGGTGACAATGACTCCAACATAAGCATGTTCATAAAAAATAATGCTCATGCTTTATAAGGAAAGGTCCAGGTTGTTTTGGAACCTGATGGTGTCCAGTTTCCAAAAGCATGAAAAAGTGGACAAGAGTTTCCTCACTCACCTCCACAGCAGCTGGCTTGCTATAAATTATCAGTAACTACTGGTTTTACTTTGGGGATAAAAGTCTTTATAGGTTTATACATCTCCTTCAAATTGGTCTTCTAAACTCAGCCCTACCGAGTCTCAGTTGAAAGATGAAAACTCCAGTGACACAAGCTGGGGGCATCTACCAGGGTCCTACCAGACCTATCACTTTTTGTATATTTTCTTGACATTTTTGGTAGCAACTCCCTGGATAAAGAGTCCTGTCTTTTGCTTTTGTCTTTTTGCCTCCTGGGCACAAGGAGGGGAAGGGATTTGGCTGCTGCAGGGATCTTACTCTTATCCCTCTGAAACAGGGGGAATTTTGTTTCTGGAGATTAGGTTTGAAATGAAACAAGATGTGCAACTATATTAAGCTAATAAATGTTGCTTCTCTTTTCATAATTATTGTTTTTTTAAATAATGTCCATATAAATACAGAAAGGTTTTCTGGTGGGTCTTTTTTGACATCACTTTGGGGTTTGTTTTTGGTGGTTTTTTTTTATTGAAAGCCACAATCATTCCAGCTTTGCTGTCTTGATTTACAGCGAGAGTAGTTTGGCTCCAACAGCCACCAACAGAAAAACTTTCTGAATGGGCATCCAGCCCTACTGGGCACCCTGGGGCTGTGGAAGGCTTAGGAGAGCACCCAGGGTCTGGCACGTGCCAGTGTGGGAGCCAAGGCTTGGCTGGGGAGCCCTGTGACCACAGGGAGGGGTACCAGAAGCCAGCTGGGCTATCACTCTCCCTGGCACTGCAACAACCTTTCAGAATAAAAATGCTCTGACTTCCAGCAAGAAAAATTAATTTCATGCCTAATTTCTAAATACAAAGTTAATATTCCCAGAGAACAGATAAATCTCAGTGAAATATCCCTTAGAAAAACAGCAGTCAAAGCTTTTTGGAGGAAAATCAGTTCAGACAGAAATATTGCTCTCAGGCTTGATTATAGGCTGCTCAGAAGTGTTTCCCCTCAGCCCAGGAAACAGCACTTGGCTTTCCAGGCAGTGTGGGGGGTTTGCACACTCACTGAGGTAGTTGGAGGGGCTGTGCCTACATGTCCAGCATGGCACACAACCCTCACTGAAATACACTCCCCTCCCAGTCCTATTGACAAATGCAAGAGGCAGAAATCTTAAATAGATCCAGGAAGAGCAATCCCGCTGCCAAAAGGTTAGTTTTGAAGTGTTTGACATTTTCTACCCAAGCTGAGCAAATCATTTATCTGATTAATTTAGTTTCCTCTCCGTTCACGAGTTGTCCAGGAGCTGCTGCTGAGATTTGCTCGAATTCATTTGTTATCTGAAGTTCCTGCCTGGATCTGCAGCTTGTTTATGGGCAGTTTGTTATAAACAGTCACAAAATTCAGAGCTGTGCTGACTGCTCTTCGTGGGGAATATGTGGCAGGATATTGTTTTAGCTCTCTGATGTGGTGATCTAATCCTTTGAATTAGATTTCTGATGTGAACTGCAAGTGAAATTTGTTGCCTATAAATAGTCCTTGTTGTTTACCTAAAGGTCATTGCAGCCACTTCTGCCGGTTCCCAGAACTGCTCTTAAGGTGGCAAAGGACTGTCCTGAAGGTCCAGTCTGACCATGTAACCAGACCATAGGAACAGCATCCCACCAGCTCTGCATCAACACAGAAACCTTGACAACAGATTTCTTTAAAAAAGTCCACCCTTAGATTTGAAGACCATGAACTCATAGAGAAATCAGTAAGAAAACTGAGGCCCTGCAAATAAACAGTTTGGATTTTAAAGTACTAAATCAGAAGAAGTAAATAAATAAATAATTCATGTGCTTTTTGCTAGGAAGGAAATATTTTTCTAATTTAGTCTTCCCCCACAATTTTACAAATGCACATCCTACTAATTGACAGGTCAAATATCTACCCCGAAAATGCTGTTTTCCATAACAAACTAAGAAGTAATGCCATGTGGTAGAAGGAATTACAGCACTATGTGTGTGCAGTACAGCATTAAAGTGGGAATAATGAATCTGGAGTCGGTATAATTGAGATGTTATATACTTGGGCTGGAGGGCTCGTCTCATTGTTCAACACTCAGCAAATAATTTTATAAAATTACATCCATATTTTTCTGCTTTGTAAGAATAATTTGAGTTACTTTGTTTATCCTTCCAGTAGCACTTGGCATGTCTTGCTGATCTCTGCATTCCTACGAGCTCAATGCCTGAGTGTTTGGGTGTGAGGGGGGGGTGTAGGCTGAGGGACTTTGTGACAGAGAGAGAAAGGAATGGGAATTTCTGATCTGTGGAAAATTCTGACATTTTGAAATAAATAACTGTTGCAAAGCATGATGAACAGTCACACTTGTGAAGTTTTCTGCCAACAATTTTGTCAGGAGTCTTGGTTCAGTGCCATCAAGACATGTTTTTTCAATAATGTCCAATCACTTTAGTTTGGTGATACTAAACCAAAATGAACAAAGTCCAAGGGAAAGCTGCAGACCTTTTAATTAAGATATGATAGATTATATAAAACTGCTACACTTACTGCATCACAATGAGGGTGCAAGGAGACTCTATAAGAGTGGCAATGGATTAAAATCAGGAATATTTCCAGTTCTGAGAAGTGAGTAGAAGTCAAGGCAATGCCTTAGAACTGAGCTCCCTCCCAAGAATAGCAGCCTGGTGTGTCCAGGGCTGTACCTGCCCCAGGAGAGAGAGGCAACACCTGGATCAAAGTCACAGCCTGGACCCACCATGCTCAGAACTTCATTCTCCTAAAGGCTCTGGGGTGCTCAAACCAGCAAAGCTGCCTCTACCTGCACCACATCTCTCTGCAGAGGTAAATTTTACCCCAAATTGTGCTGTTTCTGCACTTTTAGTTTCAATCAGAAATTGTGGATCCTGGGAGCTTCACAGAGAATCATCCTTAGGAGGTAAATAAGATCTTTTTCTTCATCTATTTTGATCTTTTATTTTTCAAAGGTCCCATTTCTTTGCTTCACTAACTGACATTTTTCATGCATTCCCAAGGAAATAATACACCACAGACATTAAAACTTGGCAGCTCCCAAAGACACCCAGGAGTATTTCCACCTCAGAGAATTTGATGGGACTCCACCCAACCACGGGGCCTTTATGGTGCAGCTGGGTTTATATCCAGAGTGAAAGACAAGGTGTTTCAGGCTGCTGTAGCCACATGGGGAGGCTTTCTGTGAAAATTCACAGCTGGAATGATCATATTGCAACAGCAAAAACTGCCTTTTGAACAAAGAATCCCAGTAAGGACACAGTGTGTTACACACACAGCATCCCTCCACCTGCTGTGCATTTCTCTGCTCTGTGATAGTTCTAATATTAAAAAGTCTCGTCTGAAGATTGCTTGTGAGGGGGAAAAAAAATCCCTTGAAGACTCTACCAGAGGTGGATCAGAGTATTTGACCAAAATCCAAAATCAATGTGTATTTAAATAGTTTGGTGTGTATCTTAAATCATATTCACAGTCATTATATACAGAAGTGGCATTGGCTGAATGTACTGAAATCCCCTGACACCTCTTATTATGTAGTCACTGTTAGCAGATCACAATAATTTTGCCAAACTTTGGCAAAATTTGGGCTGGAACTTTCTGTGCCATCAGCTTTCCTGAGGCAGATTTGTACCTCATTCCTTTGCATTTTGGGGTGTAAGATGGTGAATGACCTCTTGCCCTTCTGCCTCCTGCATTCCTGCTTCTTACTTCTTGTCACACACAGGGGATGTGGAGAAGTGCAGAGCTGATACCATGAAGGGCCTGGGAGTCTATTTAGAAAAATCAAACTCTTCCACTTGTCTAACTGCAATTTGAATTTAAAATTTGGTCTAGGTTTCAAGGATGGTTGGAATGAAGGACGTGGAAACAGGTTAAATAAGGTTAAACAATGCAAAGCCAAAACATTTTGTTTCACTTTATTTGACTATTTTGGGTGGAAATACCTAAATCTTGCTTTTAACAGAACTCCCCCCTCTCCCCCCCTCGAACAACAACGAATAATACCCAGCAAAAATACCTCAAGCCCAGAGCACTGCCTTCATTTCTTTTGTTCTCTTCCTCCTTTCAGGTCCCCTTGCCTGTTTGACTCCCCCCTGCTTGTTTCTGGAGTGGCTTTATCAATCTCTGCCTCTTCCCTTCGACGTCCTCATTGCCTCCTTGTTGAGCACACTTTGAACAATAGTTCTTTAATTGCTCTTCAGAGAAAACTCGTGAACAACCTGAAAGGGCCCTCTAGCTGTTCCAGGGGAAAGGGGTTGTTTTCAGCAAAGGTTGTCTTTTAAAGCTGAGGAATAGTTTTCGTAACACTCATCCTGTGAGTTGTTTGTGTCAGCTTCAGCCTTTTTATTGTGAGTGCACACAGCTCCCAGTACAGCTGACATGGAGCCACCACAGCCAGAGATTGCCAGAGAAAAAGATGCCACTTTTTTCCTTTGGTTGACCTTGGAATTGTTAAATGAAGGCACTCTGGAGAATACCTTGGGCACACCATGTCCTTCTTTAATCAGGACATGAAGGACACACTATCAGGTGGTGCTGGGGTGATCAATGATCCTCACACAGATTGAGAAGTGCCAAATCTGTTGTTTGATCACCTTGGTCTGACCTTGAAAAACTTCTCGTGAGTGCTGAGAAGAAATGTCACACAGCAATTGTTGTTAGAGTTTCTTGGTTAGGTGACCAAACCAAATGGAAAAGATTTTTTCAGATGGAAATACTGAAATTAACCATCTTTGCAGTGGAAAAGGGGAGGAAAAATTGCTCCTCAATCAATTAAATACCCCTCAGGCTGATTGATTTTGGAAAGCTCTATTTAATACTTGCATACTTAGTGTTAAATTTGATGAAACTAGACTTAGACTTAAAACATCATTCCAAAACATCCCTTTACAGTATTTTAATGCATTTCTCCTAAGTATACAATAATAAATTCCCTAATTCCTATATGAATTTGGTGCCTTTGTAAAGCTTGAAACAAGTCAAGGCTTCAGAGGGCTGTGAAGAAGCCTCTACAACGAGAGTATTTCTCCCAATTCCACTGGAGGTCAGTGCAGCCTTACAGTTCTGCTGGCACAAGTGTCCTTTTCACTCTGATCTACAGCTAAACAAAAACCCCTGTAGAGCTGTTTTTAAACTAGATTTGTGTAGTAATAAATACGGGCTTAAGAACTGTGTTTTGTGGTTATATTTGGAACATCCTAGCAGGGAATCTAAACTCTTTTGGGTGTTCCTTTTTTCTCTTTTTTGTTGTTGTGGCAGTTGTTTTTCAAGAGCTCGGGGTGATTTTTTTCTTGCAAAGTAAAATTACTTGGAATACAAACACTGCAGATTTTGTGACATGTTTTCATATCTCCAAGGAAAAGCATCTCTTCCCGTTCCCAGCCCAGTAGTGGAGTGAGATAAGTGAGGTCCAGAGTGTGTCCTGTGCACTCAGGGGCTCTGGACCACACCTTGTTTTATAGTGATTTAAATATGAACTTGCCCAAGTCGATGCTTTCCTCTTTTTACTTCCCTAATCTTCCTCCTCTTTATGGCTGTAGGGAATCCACACACCACACTCACCTTTCTTAACTGTGCTGATACACCTGAGTGAGCTCCAAATGATCCCCTTTGGATTATGGCTCTTAATGCAGGGAGTGACACAGTCCAAAAAGCTGCCAACAAAACTAAGTGGTTTAAAGTTATTTCAGACAAGTTATTGGGGTTGTGGGTGAGCCCTCAGGGCTTGCTGCATGACTGGCTCTCTGGGGAACAAGCTGCTCCTCTGATATGAGCACAGAGATGGAAGTGGAAGCTCTCTCCAGCTGAGCTGGCCTTAAAGGACACTGTCCAGGATGTTTAGGTCTCAGTTTAATTCAGGGTACGTTTAGCTGAGTCAAAGCCACATTGGCAGAGCAGTTGATTATCAGGCTCAGCCTCCTTTATACACTCAAACACAGACATTTCCAAACATGCTGGTTGGACCGTGGAGGATTTCTGGTGTTGGAGCAATCTCATAAAGGAAATGCTGACAGCTGTATCCACTGGTTAATTTAAAACTCAGCTGGAACAAGACCTGGGCAAAATATTATTGTGAAGTGACTCTCATTTGGTGTTGTTCCATTACTGAAGCAACAAGTTCTACCACAGGCTGCCCTCCCTGTGACCTTGTATCTTGACTTAATTTCCCTCTTGGTTCCTGCAGTAATATAATTCTGCTCCAGAACATCATGTCACTGTCCCCCCTCCTGCTCTGAGCCTGCTCTGCTTGGATCATTTTGCATATACAGACCCTTGTAGTCCCCCCATTTTTCCTTCTGGAGGGCTGTGTGATGCCTCAGGAATGTTCCCTTGACTTGGAATTGGCAGCTCCCCTTCATCCCCACCCTCCCAGCCCATGGCAGGTGGCAAACAAGCTCTTTGCCTTTTCCTGCCCAGCCAGGGAGGCTTGGCTCACTCTCCTCTATTTGCAGTTTGGGATTCTTTGAGGTGCAATCATGTGAGTTCCCAACCCATTCCTCACCCCTTCATTCACTATCTCCCTGGAATCATCCTATCCACCAATGTCATGTTTTCCCCAAACAAAGGAACCTTTGTTGAATAAACCACATCACCTCTCCCAGTCTTACAAGTCTCTGTAGCAGCTGATTGACATAACAGTATTTTCTGTTCTAAATGCTATGATTCCCATGTCTTTCTCATGCTTTTATTCAGCAAAAAAGCCCCTTTTAGGCCAGAATTTGGAAAGCTGGATGCTTTGGCTTTGTTTTTAGAATTAGCAAGTCTTTCTCACAAGTAATTCCATACAATATATGTTTTATATTTCTTTACCCCTTTCCATGACTTATTTTATGCTAATAGTTCCCTAAGTATTATTAATTAGATTTTTTTTTTAATAAGGGAAAGTTCTTGAAAGTTAATTAAAAGTTGCATGCAGTAATTGTGCAAAAGTAGCTTTTCCATTCTAAAAATTAAACCTTTATAATTAAAATCCGATATTCATTTAAAGATTCAAATTGGGTGTTTATTACTCATTTATTATTATTTATTTTTTGCCTCTTTGGAAGTGTAATTTCTCCAGCTAAGGGAAATCAATCCAGCCCCAGTGCTGCTGTGCTCCCTCCCTCCTGTCCCCTCTCTGGGAAATAGGACATTTCCATCACCCTGATTATGTCACTCTGCTCTGGGAATGACTGAGTTGGGAATGGAGGGACAGGGACACGTGCTTGCACGTATCTTGATCTCTTTCCCTAACAGCCTGTCACTTTTTTTTTT
>VYZS01066670.1:0-17995 GCA_013400695.1 Neodrepanis coruscans | reverse complement strand
ATAAATGTCTTTCTCTGCCTAAACACAGGCAGTATCTTTCACTACTTTTCATACTACTAATAAAGTCACTCCCCATATTACCATGCTGCAAGTCAACAAAACAGCCATTTGTTCAGTTTGGGAGGGGTTATTTCATTTCTTTTTTTTTTCCAATAATTTTTAGGTAAAATAAAATGGCATAAACACTGCTGAAAAACAACTTTTCCACAAACCCTGAAGCATGGAATAGTGCAAAGAGAAGCAGTTTTGACAAACTACTGTAGAACAGAAGAGGATTCAGGAAAGTCTCTTCAGTCAAAAAGAGCACATGCTTAATTTCAGTTGATGTGAATGTGACACACACCCAAAAATGAATGAGTGCTTCTTCATCCCAGACTTCCTCTGGGAAAAATGCTCCAATTTGGTCACCTGGAGAGGTACTTAACCCCTATTAAATCACTCTTAGAAGTGTAATTTCAAAAAAGTGAATGTTTTTATGTATGTTACTAATTATTCAGACTGCTTTAGCCAAAATAATATTCTTGCTCTTCAAAAAATAAAAAAACAGTCTGTTATCACTAATTTCAGACTGGTAAAACATCTGAGAAGTATCTTGCTCTTTATTACTAGCAAACCCAACCTCACAAGACAGTTCAACTGAACCTGGTGCCTGTGCAGCACTCCAGAACTCTAGGACAGTGGGATACATGAAAAGCCACTTACACTTTACTTCAAATAAATGTTACAGTAGCAATGTGTTCCTCCACTGTCAGCTCCATATTAGCTTTCTCCAAGCTTTTACTTGGCTGGTCAAAAAGACGTGGCCTTAAAAAGAACCAATTTTCTTTTCAAAGAAATCAGAAATCATCACCTCGGAGCAACAACTTTCTGCTTACCGCATATACTGTCTTTAACCCCCAATGCAGAATATAGACCACTTCATTATGCAGGGAGGAACCTGTAAGGAAGTTAACTTTGAATCCCCATTCTCATTGAGTCCTCAGTCCACAGTCCACCATTTTTATGTTTAATATTTGTATTAAACATTTAGTGTTTAATAAAGTTTTATGTTTAATATTTTATGTTTAATATTGCAAGCCACAAAGACTATGTGCCCACTCCTCCTCCAAGCAAGTCACCCAGAACTTGGCCCCTTCCTTAGCACAGGCAGTAGATGTTGTTCTATTTGCATTGGTGTGAACAACCAGGGAGGGCAAGAGCCTCATGCTCTACACCTCTTCACTCAGGAAAAGGGAAAAAGATATTGGAAATCGAAAACCCTGTAGTATTTTGTAACAGGACAACTATGGCAAAAGCAGATTAAATTATATGTTGAGGGCTGCAAGCTTCCGACAGATGCAGCAATGCGGTTTAAATAATTCAAATCCCAGGACAGCATTAACATGACATCACCACCCGCCTTGCTCAAGAGCCAGTCTTCCCACAAGTTCCCTGTTGTTTCAAGTATCGACTTGTCTTTATTTTGAAGAAGTGACTATAATTTCATCATAATTCTAGCTGCTCACTCATAAGACAAGTACAGTTCAATTCTGGCAGCACATTTATCACAGAAGATAGATCTTTTAAGACTGCACCAACACAACATGGTTTTGGTCACGTTTTCAGCTCCCTTTCATCTTTAGACAGCAAGTTTGTTTACGCACGAATGTGACCACCAGAATTGCTGTGTATATTTTCAGATATACACATGCTTTCATGATGTTTTCTTCTCCTAGAAGTTAAATCCACACCTCATATTCACATAAGCAAGATCACATTTGTATAAAACTGTAGAATCTAGGCCCGAGTTAGGAGTACGAAGAGACACGTACTCCGTTTTCATTCCTCCAGATCACATTAAGACCCATCTCAACCATACCCAACTTCCAGAGGTAATACACAACTTCAGCCAACTTGTAAGAAGCTTGTTTGAGTTTTTGGTGTCCTAATAGGCTGTACAACTCTTCACCTCGATAAAATCATATCCATTTATTTTTTGTCTAAAAATGATTTATGGACATATTTACAGAAATAAAAGATGTGATTCATTCAACGGTTCTTCTCTTGCAAAAGAAAGCTTCCAGCAGAAATTTTCTCCAGCATGTTGATTCTTGAATACTCAAGAATGAGCACGGGCTGGTGATGGATCACCCCAAGTGCATACACATCCACACCCGCCACTCCTGAGGCAGCTGTATGAGTAATACGGACCATGCTGCACCACGGGTGTGGAACACTGTTTGCCTTGTAAAACACAGTTACTACTTTACACAATGATGTATGATGTCATAGGCAGCTTCTTCCTGCTTATTTTGAGGAAAGAGAAATGTCCAATTCTTCTTTAAGTCTATTTTCTTCACCATGTCTCCAATAAGGGACTTTTTTTTTCTCTCCTAACAGCAGCTCTCATGATACCATGTGGGGCCTGAAGGACAAAGGCTGGCAGTCCTAAGGCAATTCAACTTAATCAGCAGAGGTAGGAACTACATAGCACCCTCTCCTTAACCCCCAACTTCACACTCTGCTCCCTTTCTGATTAATTCAAGGAAGCATCACTGAACTCAGCCTTCTGTGTGCCAACATGGTAGCAGTATTTGCATGCTTTCAAAGACAACAGCCTCTTAAGAACAGTTTCCTAAAAAGCCAAAACAGTCCCCTATGGAACTTGAGGTACAGTTTTAAATGTCTTCACTACAAAAGTCACCAGGGTTAAATATTCTTCCCTCTACATGACATAACCTGTGTTGGTAAGGAGATGGCTTGGTGGCTTTATTAAAAAAAATTAAGTAGAAATAAAAAACTTTCTGGCTTTCCAAGAACATGTCTGCAACAAAAGCACCTTTACAGTCAATGTACAAATCAATGTAATAATGATGCTGAGATGGGTTAAAAAGCTGTGGTAAGTTAGACAAGTCATCTGTTAACAAAGCCGTGTCTGTGCAAAGAGCACAGACTCAATTGTGGCAGAGGTTTCCTGCCCTTGTCCCCAACAGGATGGATATGGATGTAGAGGCCACAAACGCAGTGCCTGGTAAAGGGTAACATGGCAGCAGGTCTTGCATGGGGCTGTGCCACCGTTACCCACCTGGCAGCTATGGCAGCAATGCAGAGGGGCAGCACAGTGGGCATTTCAGTAGGCATGAGGGCAGATTTGCAGAAGCTATGCTGGAACCATGGTCACCACTACTTAAATAAAATTTGTACCAATATCAGCAGTAGTTACCTCCCGGATTTTCATAATTTTTTTCTGGTTACTGTTAAGTGGAATTTGGGGGGTTTTCTGAGTCCCTACAGGGATAGCGTTCATAGATGCGTAGTCTAGTTGAAACTGAAAGAGACCTTTAAAGATTATCTAGTTTAACCTTCCCTGTCATGGTTAGGGACATCTTTCCCTAGATGTTCATAAACTCTCCCACAGCAAGCTTGGACTATGATGTGTAAGAAGCCAAGTGACTTGCACCCAGCTAAAAGCCAAAACCAGAAGGTACTTCAGAAAACATTTAATTTTAAACACATTATGACTTTTCTGTAATTCAGGTGAAACTGTACCCCACATTCATCCTGGGATTACCAACCTTGCTGAATCAAGATGTTTTTGCTTATTTCAAGTAGAGCAACATCAGGAGCTAAATCTCCAGGGGAAAAAAAATTACAAAACTCATTACTGTGCAGGTCAAGGCATCATACTGTAGAAACTCAAGCCTCAACACTACCTCCCACTGTTTGTTTTGGGTTAATTATCTTTAGCCTTGATCACATAGCTTAGCTGAAGATCACTAAAACTCTAAAACTTTCCTGTGCCTTTAAACCTACCCACCCATAAGTCTTTGCTTCCCCAGCAATTTCCCTCTTCTACCCAGTTAGAAGCCGCTATTGTAGCTGCTTGTTTGGAAACTGCCAACATCGGCTGGTAAGAGAAGCAGAACTCATGGACTGGAAACAGTCTGCTCACCTGCATCCTCTGCGGCTCAGAACAGACCTTTATAACAGCCCTCTCATCCTTGGAAGAGCTGCCAGGCAAATTGCACACAGAGATCTGGAAGTCGTGACAAGTAGGACGCTCAAAGCTAAGCTTCAGACTCAGGACAAGCCCAAGAGCAGTTCATCTTTATTATTACTTTCCAAAAGAGCCTGTTCATGTTCGCAAACACACTTGGGATTAAAGGGGAAAGAGGACATGACATGTGTTGATGCTCAACCAACATCAAGGAAGAAGAAATCTAGCTCTAGGTCTTAAGACAAACATCCTAGTTCTGCACTAGTGAAGTCAAAGAGAGGCTAATTATTATTCAGCTATTCATGCAAGCTCTCAAGTTCTTAACTTAATTAGGCCAAAACACAGCTAAGCACAGAAGATTGCTGCTTCTTAAACAAAGACTTCTAAACTAAAAATGCATTTTGTGGGAGCAGCAGTGCAATAAAGACACCCAATGACTCAGACTGCACATGGTCCCCTTCTGAATAAGATTAATCCCAACACCTGAAGACTAGGAAGACTAGCCTTTTCTCCAAAGTTGATCCCAAACCCAACAGGGAGCCCCTGGGGTCTTCCAGACTTTGCCAGTGTCTAAAGGGAGGGTCTCAGCGCATCGCTACTTCAGGCTGGTTTGTTGCATCCTCCTCACTGCCATGGCTGTTGTCCCCAAGGAATAAAATCAGTATGCTCCTTCATGAGGTTGCAAACCACGTTTTATTTTTCAAAAGGCAAGACCAATTGACCCACCAGATACACATTAGCTGCTCCCTATGTCACTTCCATATTGCTCACAAATATGGGTTAAAAACAAAATTCAGTGTTTCATCAGAATTGTAAATGTACTGACTGAATAGAGATGCTGCATTGCAGGGAACAAAACTTATTAAAAGTTAAATGATTCATAAACTCATGTATTTATTTCAGACTGGGCCAAATAGCTTTTGCCATTTATGCAAACACTTGAAAACTTGAAAGCAGCAGAAGTGCAGCTATTTTTAAAGTTACCGAAAAAATCTCAGGGCATGACAAACCTTAATTTTTACCACATGGTAAAGGTGAAAAGCTGGAACAACCTCTCTTTTATCCATCTGAGAGCCTAAACAAGTAACTTTATTTATAGCCACTAATGGTTACCACTTCTGAACTTATTTTTTTCTCCTCAACAAACCACCTTTCCAGCAGGGAATTTAAGCTTTCAGCTATTCAGAAATTCCTGTTACTCTCGCTCAGGGGTCACTGAAAAATAAACAAAGAAACAGCAATTTATTTTCTACTATCTCAGTTAATTTCAAATACAAAGGTCAGAAAGTGGGAGAAGATATATAAACCAATCACATTTTTTTGTCTTTAAATAATCCTTTTCTCATTGTCATGTATTTCCTCCTACACAGACACAGGAGCTGCACCATCTGATTCAAGATTCATGCAATATACAAGAATGTTAGGGAACATCAGAATTAGCAGGGAAAAACAGGTTAATATAAGACACAGGTATCTTGTTTAAATCTATACCAGCAAACAATACAGGCTATTATTTTCCCCCACCCCTTTCCTTTTCACTGGTACACAGGGAAAGGAAGCAAGAGCACAGAGTGTTGCGGCTGGAGTACAGTAAAATATTAGCAAACTAAATAAATATACACACCACAAAGGAAGCAGTAGTTTATACAGGTATACCTTTGAGCTCACTGGCACAGCCTTTTCTCTTTTAAAGCACATAAAAGGAGCATCCTAGCTTCCAAGTGGTCTCAGACCCTTCTACAAGCGAAGATGTAAAGAGTAAACTTCCCAGTTGTCCCAAGCACACACTACCTCCAGCAGCCTCAGCAGCAAAGCAACTGCCATGTGACACATCTCTCAAAATTTTTCCCTCTTCCAACAGTTACAAAGGTCTGATATAAATGTATCTGTTTCCTGAAGAACAAGTGGTAGTACCATAAACAGACTTCTAGAGAGAAAGAGACACTTGATGACTAATAATTACTCTGTTACAATGTCTGGAACAAAATTAGGAGAAAAGATGATCACATGGCAATATAAAGTAGGAACTTCGGCGTCCATAAACCCAAAATGGGGAAATTTTACTACAATGATTTTTGCCACCCATGAAGCAGTACTAACAAATGCAGACATCCTATTTTTTCTGACATACGTTACTGCAGCTTTCCTGAGAATAAACGCAGATTTCTCCAATACACCTAATATGAAACCATCCAGAAGCACATCATTGCTCAATATCGCCATAAAAAGGTATTTTAAAAGACCACTATATAATGCAAGACTTTCCAAAATGTTGGCAGAGAGGCCCTGCAAAGAGACCTAGACAAATTAGGGGGCTGGGCAATGAGCAACCATCTAAGTTTCACAAGGGCAAGTGCCAGATTCTGCACCTGGGATGGTGTAGCCCTGGATGTACATACAGACTGGGGAACAAGAGGCTGAAAAGCAGCAAGGCAGAAATGGATCTCAGAGGTCCTGGTCACTGGCAAGTTTAATTTGAGTCAGCAGTGCCCTGGCAGCCAGGAGGACCAACTGTGTCCTGGGGGGCATCGGGGAAAGCATTGCCAGCTGCTTGAGGGAGGGGATTGTCCCACTCTGGTCTGCACTGGTGTGGCCTCACTTTGAATACTGTGTCCAGTTCTGAGTGCCAAAATATAAAAAAGATACAAAACTACTAGAAGAACATCCAAAGGAGGGTACAAAGATGGTGAAGGGTCCAGAAGGGAAGCCATACAAAGATCGGCTGAGGTCACTTGGCTTGTTCAGCATGGAGAAGAGGGGACAGACCTCATCAACGCCTACAACTTCCTCACAAGGTGAAGCAAAGGGGCAAACACTGATCTCTGGTGACCAGTGACAGAACCCAGGGGAATTGCATGAAGCTGTGTCAGGGGAGGTTTAGGCTGGATATTAGGAAGAGGTTTTTCACCCTGAGAGGTGGCTGGGCACTGGAACAGGCTCCTCAGGGAAGTGGTCACAGCATGAAGCCTGACAGAATTCAAGAAGCATTTGGACAACACTCTCAGGCATATGGTGTGATTCTTGGGGCAGTCCTTTACAGGGCCAGGAGCTGGACTTTAATGATACTTGTGGCTCCCTTCCAACTCAGGATATTCTATGATTCTATAATACCAGAGACTCAACCACCAAATGCACACTCAGAACCTATAGCTAAGAAAACTCCAGCTGGACAGAGGACGGAAAATGAAGATTATTCTCCAACTTGGACAGGAATTGCAAAGTCAAAAAAAGCTTAATTAATGCATTTTAAAGCAGTAGCTTTCTGATATTGTTGTTCTACCCGACACAGAGACTCCTTTGAGAAGCCATCCTGCTAAAGCATCTGCTCCTGCTTAGAGCTTCCCCAGGAGTGCCTGGCACCTTCCCTGCAGCAGCATGACCCATGATCTGTTGCTGCAGGTGTCTGGACCTTTGCTGCCTTAAGCCCTTCATTACCCTTCAATTTAGCCACTGACTTATGTGTGCCCACTCTTCTTGCCTAACGAGAGACAACTCCTGTTTACATGCAGAGTGGGAGGAACATCCTTGTGCTCCTGGACAGCTGCCACTCATGCTGCCTACCAAAACCTTTGATGTCTCCCAGCAAGAAAAAAAACAAACAAAAAAAATCAAAAAAAGCAAAGCTTTCATGGCCTCTCTGACTGCATAAAGCAATTGTGTACTTTTCAAATCAAGTATTTCCAAGCAACATAAAGGAGTGTTTCTGCAAGTGGCACACATTTTCAAGAAATCAAAATTCAGAATTACAGTCTGTATTTGCCTGACTCTAGAAGCGCCTGGAACACAGTAACTGCTGAATCATTATCTGAAGGAAAAGGATCCCACGACTCAATGTTTTCCCTCTGCACTCAGTACTAAGACTGCTAAGAACAAGCCACCAACAAAGAATCACTGGAGGGTCACAAGAAAATGCCCAGAATTGGGTAACACTTTCTGTCCTCCAGCAGCTACACATGGCATCTCCACATAAACTGCATAGTACAAAGGCATCCTACTGACAAAGGTGTAACTATAGAGTAAAAGTTTACTACTACTATTTCATCACATTGCAATTAAATTTATTCATGGGCTTCTATTAAAAAAAACAAACAGGGAGTTTACTACTGCACCAGAGTGCTAGTCATTTAAGGTACTGGATCACCAAAGCAAAACGATACCAGAAATGGTGCAATAGAAACAGCAATTAGGAGCGAGGACTCTCAAAACTAATACAAACAGAGAACTGGCCTTTTACTTTAAGTGCTCTGCAACTTTATGCCAAAATCTCATCTATCAGCTGTTAAAACTACTCAGATTTGGCACAAAAAAATATCAGAAATACTATTTCAAGGGGAAAAAAATGGGCTGCTGCACAAATTACATTTTCTAGCACAGAGTTGCCACGTATGTTTATTCCTTGAAACAGCTTATCAAGTATCACACAGCAGAATCCAACTGCAGTTTCAAGAACAAAGAGCTCATTTCATCGGACACTTTTCCTCGTACACAGTCAGAAAAGGAGCAGGAAATGCCACCCTTCAAAGTCCTGCTGTAAACACTGCTCTTATTTTCTTCTAGGGAATATACTAACTGATTGGACACATCAGACAAACCTATTCATCATACCATCACCAGAAAGCTGTAATGAGGAGACAAACCCTAATCACAAAACCACAGTCTATAAGGGGAAGAGAGAAGATGACCAAGAAAGCAAGAAATCTGACCTACAGAATGAGCATCTACTCTTTGTCCTGATGTGCACTCCAGCTTCCTGCCAACTTGGCTCCTTTCTGAAGCAAATAAAAATATCCACTAACCAAGATACATACTTGGGTTTTGACCCACTAGAATGGTCAAACAGAAATGATCTACGCTGGTTCTGTAAACCAGACGAGTACATTAAACAAAAGGATTTGACTTTTCCTCAAGACAAACAACTTCATAAGAAAAACAATCCCATTCTCTTAAATACATTTAACTTCATCTGAGAAAATATTTTATTGTCACACTGAACAACAGAAACTAAAACAGGATCAAATAATCCATTTCCGAAAATGCTATAAACATTAATACTTTTTCAAAACAAGGCATAAACTTTGCCTATCTCCTGTCCCCAAAATAGGGCCAGTTAGGCTGAACACAAGAGAAGGCATGAGAATCTTTCCAGATAAATCCCGCACTTCTGTCAGCAAGATCACGAAGAAGAACAAGAGACACGTGCAGTCCTCACCACCAAAACCACACAAGGCTCTGCCAGCAGCACCACTTCCACAGTTCAAAATCCTGTCAATAACTACAGGAGTGTTTTCTCCAGATGCTGAGAAGTTCATCAAAGGTTTTCTAAAGGCTTTTGAAAGTTTTTAAGAGAAAGAAGGCCAAGGGGTTTGGGGTGTTAACTTTGATGACAACTTTCAGCAACATTCTGCTTTGTAACTCCACCTGGAGTTACTGGCAGCTGGCACTCAGCAACCATTTGAGCCCCACATCTCCACATGAGGTTATGCTACAAGCACCACAGTCAATCCTGACTTTGAGACTATGATAGCAGGCTTGGGCAGCAGAGCGCCACTTGACCAGCATTACCATGTCAAGAAGTTAAGAACAGAGAACACAACCCAGAAGACCCTCAATACGTCTAATGACAACCCCAGTATTGAGGCAGATGTGCCATAAGAGAATGCCCTTGTTCAGGGTAAACTTGTTCAGTGTGGGAATATAATTTTGCCCCCAGGAAAAAAAAGCAACAACCAAACATTGTTCTCTGCTAGGGTGTCCTTACAGCAATTCCCTTAAGGGCATTCTCCAACACAAAACAGACTTGTATTAACACACTCTTATATCACTGTCCTGTAATAAAGGATTATGAACAGTTTCCCAAGAATATATAGGAAAAGGTAACACTAACATATCAAAGGTCACTTAGTCTTTTATTTCCTGAGTCCTCCAACACAGCCCTTCGCCCTTTGCTGCCATGACAGGATGAGGTATGGAAGCACAGCCTGGCCCCTGAAGTCTGTTGCCATGTTTTCCTCTCTTCCTTCCTCTTACTATCATTTGGAACAAAGCAGAATCAAAACACAAAAATCACAGAGACATTTAATTCACCTAAGAGATGGATTAAAAAGAAAATTGATTTCCTGAACATTCACCTTAGCTTAATATTCAGTCAAAAGTCTCTAGCAAGGTTTGCCACAAGTTGAAGATTACATACTTTCAAAGAAAAGAAAGTCTGATACCATAAACCAGGCAAAATACCCCTCTGAAGCAATTTATGTATTTGCTATAATGTATTAACTTGCAAATATAGGAATTCTTCTCGAATCTCAAGTCTTACAGGCCACTGGGTGGTATAGGAGTACAGTCTATCTCCACAATGTTTTCCTTCAGCATGCCATTAATCCCAGAAGGAGTAAAAGGTACTACACTGACTCCCACATTTAGGCTCTGTTCCAACATGCTTATATGTACCCACTGGGGGCAGGATCATTGAGACATGTAAGAAATCCACCTTAAAGTGTATTCCATCTGAATTTTCAGTGTAAGTTCAGAAAACTATACAACTGATCAGTACCTTTCACTTTTGAAGACTTCCTTCCACACTCAAGGGTAAACTGCAAAGTTTTCCTCAAAGCCTTAAAAGGGATGAAGTGCTCCTTGGGGCTTTTGTCCAGTTAATGACTGTGGCTACTCCTCGGTGAAAAATACCTAAGCACAATTGCTTAGGAAAAACTACAAGATCTCATATAGAAATTGTGTGTTAAATGTCTCTACAGAAGGGTTTACAGAAAATGGAAATGTTCATTTTGTCCAATAAAATTGAACACACCCCAATTTCTGCCATGCTTCCAATGTGACCCAAAATTGCCTCTGTTCCTAGTAACCTATTCAAAAAGGAAAAATATATGTTATCAAGTTACTCCAACATCATTCATGTTTGGGATTTCAAGGGGAAAAAAAACCCCAAACCTCCAAACTCTCTATCAAATAAGAAGGTTTTCACTGGCTAGACCACAACAAAAAAAAAGCCACTTGGCCACAAAGGAAAACAGCACATAAACAGAGAGCAAGTATTTACACATTTATGAGTAAAACAAGCATTGGTATGACATGTTTACAGCTGAAACAACTCAGCAGCCATCTCCAGTTAGTCACTGGCTTGCAGTGGGAAAGTGTAAAAAAAAGTAATCCATTTAACCTTTCTGAATCAGGGTGTTGTCCAAAACAAAGTTCCATTACAGTAAATATGGCCAATGGATAATGCTTAGATTTCAGACACAGGACATCTTAGAAATCCCAAATAATTAAAAAATAAAAAGCCACCATGTAAAGTTTGAATAAATAATACCTAAAAGACCTTGCCCTTAGCTGTCATCCCAACACCAAACTATCATCCTTTATGTCTCAGTAATGGCTTAAAATGTCACATAATGATAAATATCAGGAAAAACAAAAGAAATGAGAATGCCTAAGCCATGACCCTCTGATAAAAGCCTGAAGTCATAATCAGTGTCACATCCCACAACTTGTAAAGTTGCCACAACCAGTGACTTAAGGCTGTTAATTCCTTTTTTTTTGCCCCCTCAGCAGAAGTCTTAATTCACAGTGACTTTTTACCTCCTGCCCTTCTGCTGGTGCTCCACCCAAAACTATGTTCCTGGCTCTGACCACAGCTGGGGACAGCGATTCTCTAAGGAAAAATACTGGCCCCACAGCCAAAAAGGTTGGCGAGACCAGACTAGCCAGAGGACACACTTCCCTCCAGAACTGCAACAGATACAGACAACACACCGGATATTCAAGGGGTGGAGCTGCTGCTCTCATCCCTTGCTGGAGGCTGCTGCACCTTCAACTGGGGTCTGCACCCACGCAAGAAACACAAAAAGACAACTGTCTTGCTAGAATTTTTTTTTGAAGTTATATCAACATTCTCCAGCCATGTTGAAATGAAAAAACAGGCCCCAAACTTTTGAGGTGCACTCTAGCAAGAAGAGCACTGAAAGGTTGCAGGGTTTCTCAGGTTACTCATTGGAACAGCACCCTAAACTCTCCAGAAACGCGACTCAGAAAGCTCAAGTTGTCCTTCCTTGTTGCTTCCCTCTGTCCCACAAAATGGTCCTCTCTTGCCATCACAGAATCACAGAAAAAAAGTGTGGAGCAGTTCTAAAAGCCCGCACCACTCAGCTTCAAAAGTAAGTTGGGACTGGCCATGCTTTCGAACACAATTCCCTTTTACCAGACAGCAAGCTCTGCAAGAGCTCTGAAACCAAAAAAGAGCTAAAGAGGTTCACAGTCTCCAGTATCACACATACACAGTGCTCACCAAATGAAAACACATATAAAGAAGAAAATCTTGTTAGAGAAAAATAGCTTACACATGAAGTGCTAACACAAACATACAATTAGGGAAAAAAACAAAAAAAGGTAACATTTCAGTGAGGTGTCACCAGAACGTTAAAAAAAGCACCAAGACTCAGAAGCAGCCAAGTCTTCTGTAACAGTGGGTTTCACAGTTCTCTTTTGGTTGAAGCCTGACTGAACATACCAAAAAAACCATGAGCAGACTCTGTACAATGGAGAGCCTCTGCTGCCAACTTGAATACTTACGTATTTTGCAGCTTTAGGAGAATTCTTGTGTCATTTTACAATATATGCCATGCCAACAGGGTTGCTAGGCTCCAGCCCAACAAAGACCCCTATGCTTTAGTTGCACAAATTTTTCTTATGAAAGGCACATGTGAAGTATGTGTAGTGGGCAGTTACAGTGATGCAATACTGACCACCTGAATGTGATTTCCAACTTGGAGAAATAAACCTGCAAGAACTTTCTTTCTGACTTATTAAGTAGTCTTGAGTCCCGTTGAAACATTTTCTATTTAAAATGTATTGCTCTCTAATTAACCTAAAAAGTAACTGCTGATGAAACAACCATCAGGTTTTAGAAAACCTAAATCTGAGAAGAAGTCAAAGCTCAGAAACTTTTGAAAAACACAGCCAATGTCAACTGCCAAAAGAGTCACTGTTTCTGCCTGGCATGGCTTTGGCGCTCAGAAGCTTTCCAGAAACATAACCTTACATGCCATCACTCATGGGGTGCTGGTTTTGCCCCACCAGTCTGAAAGGCAACTTTGCTGGTATAAGCTACACAGCTTACACCAATAACAAAAGCTAGAACATCAGATCCATGCTTGGGCTATCATTAAAATACTTCTAAATGAAAACTGGGGAGACATCCAAGGTTGTCCTCACAATGTACACTGTGCTGCACCACACAGCCAGAACCCACATATATTGATGCAGGTATTTATTAGCATCATCAGGTTTTTTCTCTAAGAGAATAACCTTGGCAGTTTGCATGGCCAGGTTTTCTTAAGTGGGGGGCTACAAGGGTGGCTTCTGTTCCAAGTCCAGCAGAGCCAATGCCAGCCAGCTTCAAGATGGACATGCAGCTGGACAAGGCTGGGCCCATCAAAAATGGTTGTAATGCCTCTGTTATAACACATCTAATAAGGAAAAAAAAAGTTCTTGCGCAGATGTAATTGCAGCCAGAGAAAAGTGGAGAATATGGAGGGGAGCAGGTGGATGCCTGAGAGGAGGTTGTGAACCCATGGGAGGCCCATGCTGAAGCAAGGGAAGGACTCCTCTCCCACATCTCATCTACCTTCTACCTGTGCCTCTTGGGGAGGAGGTAGAGCTGTGAAGGAGGAACGGGTGGGGAGAAGGTGTTTTTAAGATTTATTTTACTTTTCACTATCCTGCTCTGATTTTGTTAGTAATAAATTCAATTAATATCCCCAATTCAAGTCTGTTTTGCTTGTGACAGTATTTGGCAAGGGATCTCTCCTGGACCTCATCTCAACCCATGTACCCTTTTATGTTTTCTTTTCCCTGCCCAGTTGCAGAGCAGACTGATGGAGTGGCTTTGGTGGGTGCCTGGCACCCAGCCAGGAACAACCCCCTCCACAAGGCCACTTGGTTGCAGGAGATGGTGAACCCCTCAAAGGATGCAGCACTGCGAAGCTGTGATCTTCCAATATTGCAATGGAGCACCAAGGAAAAGTTTGCTGCCAGCTGCATAACTTAAATAAGTGCTTTGAGGTTCAAGCAGCTACCTCCTCTGACACCTTCCTTAGGCCAAGTTCGAATTTCTGTCCCATATCCTTCCCAAGTGAGGTTCAACACTTGCTCCCTCAGGACACATCTTGGGAGCCCTTTCCTTGTACCAGGGTACACAAGCAAGTATGTGCAGCTGTGGAAACCAGAAAGGAAGAAAACCATTCTGAAATCGAAGTACCAGTGGTACTACCAAAAGTAAGAGCATGCTAGATACAGAGTATCTGCTGTGCCTGGAAGGAGGCAACCCTGCAGGTCCAAAAAAACTCCTGTGCAGCACTGGAGGAACATCAGCAAGACTTCTACGATGGTGATGCTTTTATAATGATCACCCTCAATTTCATCTGCCCAGACATCCTAGAAAGAAGGCAAGAGACAGAGTTGTTCTCTCTTCTCCTCCAGTTGAAGAAATTAAGGGTCAGGGGGAATACTTTGTCTTTTAAGCTTGGCAGCAGCTAAAGCCAAGCAATCCCTGCAGCCACCGCTATGCACGCTGTGCTGCAAGCTCCGCAGGAGCTGAGCACCAGCTCAGACGGCAGGTTTGGACAAGGTGACCCACAGAAGTTCCTCCCAGTCTCAAGCCCTTCATGACCTCAGCTGGGCCAGCAAATGCCACACTTCTGTGACAAGGACAGCAACCACGGTTCAGTGCAACACACAGTATCTATTGGGCAAAGTGACTCACTCCATAAGAGAAGGAAGATTAACTTAACTTCTGCATTCACTTCCCCTGCTGCCCTGATAAGCACTGCTTGGGAACTCCAGATACTGAAAAGGCAGTCTGAGCTTCACTCTCCTGTCTTTTCTGTGCAAAATTTCATTGTCTTCTTTCTCATCTGGAAATTACTCTCCTCCACCCCTCACAGCATACATCCCCTTTGAGCAGGGATGCATTCTCACTGCAAAAAAGTCTGACCTCAGCTGCCAGAGGAGACTGCTTCCCTGAGAGCACCCTAGCTGCTAGTAAAACATATGGGAACAATTTTTTCAGGCTGTTTTGAGCAACACAGCCAAATGGCTCTATTGCACATATCCATACTTGTATTTCTATGGATGGATCTCCAGGACTCCTACAAGTTTTAATACTTTAGATATGCAAATATGACTATGTAAATATACTGAAAAAGATAAAATTCTACCACCAACCTTTCTTCAAAGATTGTAATGTAGCACAGACCAATCAATAGCCCTTTTTAAAAGCCCCAGAAAACACTTTTCCTCTGTATTCAGAATGTAACTTTGTTATTACTTTAGTATCTTTCAGTATTTTGGGGAGTAAGTTCCAGGGCAAACTCTTCTAGCTTTATTCTTTACTTGGAGCCATGGTTTTTTTAATAATTGGCTGAGTTAGAAAACTGGGACAGGGTGGAAATTTAGGCTCTCCTGGAGACAAGTACAATGACTTGTTCTATAAGAATAAAAGCTAAGAGTACTAAGAAATAGTAAAGAAAGGAAACTGGGCAGCAAGATGGAGAAGTCAAAAAGCTGTTAAATCACAGATGATGGTAGGAGCTTGGCATTATCCCACACCTTGCTTAAGGCGGGAATTTCCAACAGGAGCACCTCCCCTGAGACACACACATTCCTGCACTCGAGGTGTCTTACTCAGCCGCCTCAATTTATTCCAGTGAGCATCACCCTATACTGAGAGCAGGTTACAATCAGCATCTAGCTATGGAAAAATATGGGAGAAATAATGATGCAGGGGGTTTTTTTCCTATAACACTTTTAATTTGGACAATATTTTTCTGCAACAGCCAAACTGAAGACACTTGCCTCCAGTGCAGTGAACAAGGGCTTCTTGGTAACGCTGAGGAAAAAAAAAAGCACCAGTATATACCCTTCTCACCACCAGCTTTTCTCCCTAAACATAATTACATCAGCAGAGTTACATCGCTGACAAACAAGAGCAGAGCAGACTGAGCTTTTCACCTGTGCCTTTCATCCAGCTTCCTCTTTCTTCCACATAATGCAACTTATTTTAAGGAGAACAGTAATTCCCTCAGATAAGTCAGCAAATATTTTTGTAAAGAGCAGCTGCAGGATGTCTGCCTCGCACAAATTAAATTACCTAGTGGCTCAACCGAGTGCCTTCAACAGACATTTTTTCTGTGGTAGCTGGGTCAAGCCCAGTGCATTTCTGCTATTGTGCCTCACACGCTCTACATGCCATTTACATATGCTCCGTTCTGGTGTAAGGAAAGGAAAATATTTATACTTATGGGTGGGACTTTGGATGCAGATTAAAGTCAAGGTGCTATATTTACTGATCTTTTAAAGTAATATCAACATGTTGAAAGGGAGTCAAAGTTCTTAAGAAAGATCAAAGTCCGCATGCAGTAACCCCAAATTAACATAAATACATGCTGAAATGCTAACACAGACTGGCAAAATTTACTTGCATTTTCCCTGGAGCAAGTAATTTTGGCTAACAGGAGAGTCAAAACCATGAAAACTCTTCACCTTTATGTAGGGCACGCTACAGTACTTTGTGTTGGAGCAAATGACTCTTCAGAATAATTTTGCAAGGCTAGGCTAAAACTACCATATTGCTCATGGCTTGCAAGCTTTTGAAAAGCAAGGGCTATATCCTCTACAGAGAAAGGAAAAAAAAAAAGGTAACATTACTACTTAGCTCAGACTTTTGAAAGCTAATCCTGCATTTTTTCCTTCTTATTGCACTTATTTGTTGTCTGACAAATAAAAAGCCAACAAGCAGTACAGTGTATGACCTTCTTTTATTTGACTAATTATTATTTCAGTAAACAGATCACCTCTTTTTTTTCTTGTGGAAGCTTCAACAGCAGCACTCAGAACACAAGGGAAGTTATTTCATGAGGGCAAAGGACAGTTTTGCAGCTTAATCACAGACCTGTAAAACAGATGCCCAGCCTGTATTTACAACCCTAACTGCTTCGGCAAAAGGTGCAATTAAAGCAAGCGTGCAGGCAGACTCCAGAAGTCACAACCCAGACGTGGGCTTTGCCAGCGATCTACAGGCACAACACACGCACACAGAAGCCATTGATCCCGGACACCTTATGTTCATAAGGCTGTGTCGACACCAGGCGGGCTGAACTGATCCAGTAAAACACTATAAAATTCAGCTAACTTGGACCAGGAGACGACCGAGTTCAGACTTTTAGCAAATACCTTGAGTCAGTAGCAAAGCGCCTTTGATTTGGTTTCCTCACACGACATGCTGAAGTTGACGAAATTCACAAGACCATGGAAAAAGTCAAACAACTTTCAAGACTTCAACCTCCTTACTTTGCATTTTTAATCAGAAGATTTCGTCTATATTTACTAGCATGCACTTAACAAACAGACCTTAAAAAAGGAGTGCCCAAAGGGCTCCTGAAACCTCCATCGTTTGAAGCCTCTCACGCCCGTGCAGGGCGGACAAAGCGCGCACCCCGGGCTTCACTCGGGGAACTCCCGAGGAGGGACCCCACTGATCCCAGGCTCGGTTTCAGAGGCTGCCACGCCGCTGGCAACAGGGAGCGGGGCACGGACCGCACCGGCCTACACGGCTCCCGGCTTCGCGCGGGGCGGGAGGAGCAGCCGGCGGGCGCAGGGCCGGGGAGCCAGAGCCGCGGCACCGGCGCCTCCATCCCCTGCCGCTCTAATGAGCCCCAATTAGCGCCGAGCACCCGCTCGGCTGCGGGCAGCCGGCGGCAGCACCACTCCAGCTCGCCGGCAGCACCTCCTGCTCGGCTCCGTGTTCCGTCCCGGAGAGGCCGGGAATCTGGGGGGAGCAGCAACCTCCCTCCCTCCCTCCCTGCCTGCCTGCCGCTGCCCGAGGAACTGCTCCTGCAAACGCCCCGCAATGTGAAGCACTCGAGGGAACGAATACAAGACACTCTCGGTGAGCCCTCCTGCCTCTTTGCTGCCAGTATTCTGCACCACAAAAGCGACCCCACACTGAGG
>VYZS01066669.1:6721-25987 GCA_013400695.1 Neodrepanis coruscans | reverse complement strand
GAAAGAAAGAAAGAAAATTCAGATACACAAAAAGGGGCATTTGTAGAGATTAGTAGAATGAATGTATTTGGGACTGGTTCTTTAAGCACAAAACTTTACCAACACAGGAAAACAAACCAAAACAAATCCCATAAAATGTCAGTAAATAATTTACTGAGCAATTGGAAGACTTTCTGATAATCAAACCAGTGAACTGTGAAACAGCATCCAGGGAAGGGAGATGGGGACAAACTCTTAAGGAATGTTAGTATGGTAAGGGGATGGACTGGGTCATATTTTGTAGTTCCTGCAAATGGGAACAATGAGTCAACTCAGTGACCTAGTAATCCCCTTCCAATGCTTTGTTCCTAGATGGTATCTTTTCTTTAAACAGTTATAAAGCCAATCTGTTAAATGCTAATACCCTACTATTTTCAGAAAAGAACATCAAGACTCTTCCAAATAAACCTACACATAAGTTTACAAGTCTTTTTTTGACTTGAATCCAGCTTGCAGTTCCATAAAATGAGATGGGTACACCTGTGGATGCTGAAGTTAATGGGTCTTACAAATCCTTTGGCAATCGCTAGTGTAAATTGAGGGTATCCAGCTGCTAAGGAAATATTTTCCACTCAGAGACTTTTTAAAAATGGTCAAGAGATTAAAGTCAGAATGAACCTGTTCCAAAGGATATGTTATTGTGTCCTGCAACATCAGATATATTATATTCAAGAAGAATTTTGAAAAAAATCATAGGAAGAGAACACAGGAAAAATTAATATAGAAATACATATACATTAAGAAAATTTTGGATGTGCTATGCAGGTTACTCTAGAATTAGAAGAGTTTATCACTTTAATCCTATTTTCTGGGGCAAATTAATTGTCTTTCAACAAACTGCAGTGACTTCAGTGAAAGTACAGTGAACCTCCCTGTCATGTGTCTGTATACATAGGGCAGGTACAAGTAATCTTGCAAATATAAAATAAAATAAATGAATTAAAATATAAAATATTCAGCAGTGTTTTTCTGAGCCTGATTCAAGGGCAATTCTTATTTCATAGGCAAAAAATGAAGTTGCTGTGGGAAACATATCCTACACATGAAAAAATACAGCAAGAACTGAAAATAAATCTTTGGTTAAATGAATTTGCTATTTGAATAGCAAAGTTCTGAAGACAGTTCAACAATGAATGCTGTAATTCAGTCCTCTAAAGGGAGTAAGACTGAGTGTATGATGAATATAGATTTCTCTAAATGCATCTGATACCAAAGATTCAAAGCCAGCAACTTTCTATTTCAATAGGAATATTAATCTACTTAATAATACTTGAATCTATTTATTAATATATTGCAGATCTTAATATTGAGCATAAAAATAGATCTGGAATAAGCAAAGCACATATACATTCTTCTATATACCAGGAGGATCTCATGAGGTAGTGTGCTAACTGTTCCACAACCAAGGTCCCAGATTCACATTGCCTCCTTGTTCCTTTCAGGTTCTCGTGAGATTTGCTCTTTAGTACAACTGAAACCCTCATTTCTTCCCATCATCCCACTCCAGTGATTTTAATCAAATATCTTTAGAAGGTTTTTACTATGCTGCCTCTTGATTTTTCATCCTGAATGAATAAGGTAATTAAAGTATCTGCATAATATATTCTTAATTGTTCCCACTGTGGTCACTGGCTTGCATGGCTGCTTATGTACCTTGAAGACTCTATGTCTGTCATGTTTTTCTCAAATGCAACTTCCAGCATTCATAGCAGTGAATATCAGTTCCTGAAAAATGGAGTTGTGACATGAAACTAAGCAGCTGTGCTTCAGAGCTAAAAAAACAGCTACATATTCAAAAGGTCTTGGTGTAAGACACTCATTTGTAACAGAAAACCAAGATAAAAAACTGATACAAGTGCATTCTAATAGTTTAATGAGAGCAATGCAATAGCAGGTAATGCTAAAGGCTTTTATGTGCTACATGGACATATATGGTTGGAAAAGTTAAACCATTCTCTGTAGGTGAAAAAACACCACAATAATTTAGATTAGTCTGAAATCACAGTTAAGCAATATCTAATATTAGAAAGTGACAGTTTCTGTGGAGCCTCTTGCAGAGACTCAGAATCCTGCTGTGCCAGAAACTTTACTTCCATTTTAAAACATAGTTTCCCACAAATCAGACATTAATGTTGTGCTCTGTGTTTATTCTTTCAGTTATTCAATAATCTTTTAATTTCTGTGTGTCTTGTTGCTTCATTTACAGATGACTGATATCCAGTACTTGGCTGCAGCCTTCCATTGTCTCTGCTTCTTGGATATCTCGGGTTGCATTCATCTTGTTGAAATATCTTTGAAAAGGACGTAAGCAACTCCAGATTCTTATGACACTGTGCTGTAGAAATATTACCAAGAGGATATTTCTTAATCTTAATTCAGAGGTGGTTGTAAAACCCAAAACAAGTGGTCTTTTCCCTTGTTGACATCATGGTGCCATGTTAGGTATCTGGCTTGAGCCATCTCGCCTCTTTATCTAGGATGTGTCCACACTGGTGTCCTAGGATTCCTGTGGCCTGGTGGGGTTATCTACATATTCTAATGTCAGACAGATGTGAAGAGAAATACAGACCCCATCTATCTTTATGACAGACAATGTCCACTTAGGGAAGTTTCTGCAGACATAGGGTATCACCTCAAGGGCACATGGGAACATGAAGGAGAAAACCAGACTGGTCCTAATGCTCTCAGCCATTGCACTATGTACCTGAGCTCACTCCAAGGGTTTGTGGGAGCCAATTTCCCAATGACTGGATGTCAGTATATGCCAGAAGTAGGTGTGGGCCTGTGCTCAAAATGCAGGATGGTTACAGAGAATGAGTCAAGCCTATGATGCTGTGACCGCTTCCCCAGGGAGCCTGCTACAGTAACTGACCACGCTCTTAGTGAAGAACCTTCTCTTGAAGTCCAATATGAAGTTCCCCTGACACAGCTTGTGCTTTATCACTGGTTAGCAGAGGAGATCAGCACCTCCTCCACCACTACCCCCACTTATGGAAGTTGTAGATGAGTTGCCATCCTCTGGTCACCCCTCAGCCTTCTCNTTATCACTGGTTAGCAGAGGAGATCAGCACCTCCTCCACCACTACCCCCACTTATGGAAGTTGTAGATGAGTTGCCATCCTCTGGTCACCCCTCAGCCTTCTCTTCTCCAAGCTGAACAAGCCAAGTGACCTTAACCACTCCTTGTAAGACTTGTTCTCAAGACATTTCACCATCTTCATCACCTTTTCAAGTGACCTGGAAGTTCTCTAATAGCTCGATATCCTTCTTATATTGTGGTGCCCAACACTACACACAATATTCAAGGTGAGGCTGCACCAGTGCAGAGCAGAGCAGGACAATCCCCTCCCTTGCCTGGCTGGTGACATCTTGCTTGATGCCCCCCCGGACACAGTTGGCCCTCCTGGCTGCCAGGGCACTGCTGACTCATATTTAACTTGCCATCAACCCAGACTCTCAGGTCCCTTTCCACAGAGCTGGTCTCCAGCCTTTCATCCCCCAGTGTATATGTATAACCAGGATTACTGCATTCCAGGTGGGATGCACTTGCTCTTGTTCAGTTTCATACACCTGGTGATTGCACAGCTCTCCCATCTATTGAGATCTCTCTGAAAGGCCTCTCTATCCTCAAGGGAGCCTAGTTGAGTATCACTGGCAAATTTTACATTTGATTCCTGCATCCAGATAATTTATAAAAACATTTAGAAGTGATGGCTTTGAAACTGAGCACTGGCGAACCCCTCAGGTCACTGCCCACCAACTTGATGTAACCTCATTTATCTTTGAGCCCAACCTCTCAGCCAGTTGTTCACCCAGAGTATTATGGACTTGCTTAGCTGAGTGCTGGACAGTTTATCCAGGATACTGTTAGAGACAGTATCAAAAGCTCTGCTAAAATCCAAGCCCACCACATCTACTGGCTTCTCTTTGTCAACTAGATGGGTGATGTTGTCATTAAAGGAAGTTAAGTTGGCTGAGCAGGACCTTTCCCATCATCATCCCACGCTAGCTGTGCCCAGTGAATGTTCTCAGTCTTCCCAAATATTCTTCAATAACTCACAGAATAACCTTTTTGATAATTTTGCCAGGCAATGAAGTGAGACTGGAAGGCTTATCATTGCTGCGGTCTTCCTTCTTACCCTTCTTGAAAATTGGGAGAGCTGAGTTTAGAGTTGATTTTTCACTTACAAGTCTCAAAATTTGTGGCTTCAATGAACACCACCCTTCCATGGGGGTTAAGAGCAGCACAGACAAGCACAGTGGCCAGACATGCCACAGGATCTGAAAGTGGACAGGAACTAAAGTTTAGGCATGGTTGATATATCTGAGTATGTAACTTAATCAAACTTTATGAGAGCAAGAAATATATAATACCATCTTTCACAGAGAGTCCATACTAGGAGAGCTGTAAACTCACTCTAATGGGACCATTGTAGGTAATGCACTCCCTGGTAAACCATTCCAGAGTGTAATAGTCACTGTAGAGACCACAAGACCAATGCAGATGGCTAATAACTTAAAAGATATTTCCAGTGTGCTTCACACTTTCCAAACCCTCCTCTGTTATTTTCATGTCTCACCACAAACAATTCTGCTGTCATAGCTCTTATTTTCTTCACTTCTCCAACTTAGTTTTCTGAATGTCATCTCAGATCTCCTGTCTTAAAACCTCTCCTTCAAATTAAATGCTTGTTAGAAAGGGAAAGTGCCTTGAAGGACTGGTATGCAAGAGTAGTGACTGAAAAACCCAACCTAAATTATTTCAGGTTCATTTAATCTCTTCATAGCTTTATGATTTACAGTTTTTCTCATATTAAGCCTCAAGGGATTTTCTTTTATCCTCAGATTACTGTTGTTGACTTGTTTATTCTGTGACTTCATATCACTGTTTAGAGCAGCAACATTGCACTGTTTCAGCGCTTTCAGGCTCTGGTCGCTCATCCATCTTCCTGTAGAGGTGAGATTTAATAGGAACAGAAACTTGTGCAAATTCCAACTTGTGTTGGGTGTGCCATGATGAAAGAGCTGACAAGACTTCTGAGGAAACCATTTGCATTATTGCAGCCTGGATGACCCAGGATTATGCCTCTGCCTCAGAGTCCCATATGCTATGGTTTCTCCAAACGTCTTGATTAAACTCTTCTGACTCAGCCAAGGAATTTCCCAACCAGATATTTTTACTGTAAAGAAAACCCTGGAGAGTTTCAGATCTTTGCAAAACAAAAAAGCAACCATGAGACACAAATCTCTGCCCAGTATTATCTTTGTCCCTTTTATGTTTTTTAGAACCAGGCAAACTTTGCCAATTTGACTTTTTTGAGCCTGATTTTCTGGACAGTGGATGGTTCTTTTCTTTGCCAGCCTCAGTCTCTAACCTTTTGCACCATATGTTTAGTGATAGGAAAATCACTTTAGTCTGGGACAAAAGCTATCAGATGGATCAATCATGCAGAATAATTCAGCACTGAGTATTTTTTCTCTCTTTCCAACAGGTCCAAAGACCCTCCCTAGACCTTGCCAGGCTACAGAATAGACTTAGACTGACCACATCCACACAAAATGATATTCAGAAGATAACAGGGAGTTCACAGCTAGATTCAGATGTTCCACATCCTGCATGTTTCCTGCTTTAGGAAAATCTTTTTTTCATTGCAGTTTAAGGCCAATATGGCAAAGATGGTAAAAATTTTATCTTCTGTCAATAACTACATCAAAAGCATGGTTAAATATGGCATGATTGTAGAGTTAGTTATCTTGCAGTAGCAATGACAGTATTGTCACTGTCACAACATATTTCTATAAAACTATGTGTTTCAGTCACAACCTGTATGTTTTTAGTAATGAATAATAAGCAACAGGTTGTCAGGAAAATGAACAATGGGGCCTCATTCTCTGTTTTCAAACTAATTCTTAAAAACTCATTCAGATTTTCACAGAATGTAAAGGCTGGTTTCGGGTGTAATTTATGTAATGAACATGTGAAACCTACATTGCAGAAACATTTCATTCCCTGTTTAAGGAGATGGAAGAGGTCTTCTATGTAAAAATTAGATTCATCTGGAGAACTAAACAAGCTAGGGGCTTAGCAATAGCAATAGAAGAAATAGAAGAAATACGGTTTCAGTTTAAAAGTTGCCCTAAAATACTTCATTCTGCCAAATGAATTCCAAAAAGGAATTCCCCATTATTTATTTTAAACACTAACCAGTCCTAGCAGACATCCCTGAATAGACTAAACCTTGCAAATATTGAGTCATCTCTCTTGTATACTGTCACATTATTTTTCAAAGTTTTTTTGTTTTTACAGTTTTGATAGATTAAAATAGAAGACATGTGGACTCACAAAGCTCTTCAAGTTTCAGTCCAGCAGCTTCATAGGAAACAGTTATGAGTGTATAAATTGTCCATTCTTTCCAGTATAAGATTATATTTGATGACATACTGCCCTGGTTCCAGGTTTAATAAATATAGAAGAAAAAAAGAGTCTGTGGCCTGGTAAACTCTGCATGTTTCTGCATCCAGAGGCTAATGACCTGTCAGTTAATCCTGTAAATAACAGAGTGAGTCATGGATAATCTACCTGTGGGAGTATCCAGTATTGATTTAACCGATTTCTTCTATTAGAGAAAAAGAAAGCTAACTAACTGCCTTTTAAAATGTAGCATCCATAGGAAAAATTGTGTCAGTTGTGATTACATAGGATTAAACCTACAGGAAATAACATGCCAGCATCTTTAGAGAAACACTTCTGTTCCCTGTAAAACATTCTGTTTTAACATTTCTAGATGCAAAATGAGAAAGGAAATGTCATTCACTAGAGAAGACAGCCAGTCTTATGCTCTCCCTAAACAGTTTGGTTCCACCAAAAGATCTTCTTTGAGGGCAAAATTAAATGTTTCCTTCTTTCTCATCTGCACTATTATAAAACTGGTTACATTTCTCCTAAACTTATACCTTTAGCAAATGACTCATCTATTACAGTTTTTGCCTTTTAAACAAAAATTCCACTGGATCTTACAATACATCTGACATTTGGAGAACATTCCAATTTTTGTTTGGTTTTGGTGTTGTGTTTTCTGATGGTTGCTGTTGGTTAGAGAGGAGATGATTGCAAGCACTCTTTTCTCCTGAAAAAAGCAGAATTTCTTAGGTATTATCCAAATATTCAGGTCTCAAGGCAGAAAAGATCTGGGAGTCCAACACACAAGTAATCAGAAATGAAGACAACCCACATGTTGATTTGGTAAAGGACTAACAATAACTACTCCTAAGTTTTCTCTTTAAGAAGCAACAAAAATATGGTACTGTCTTCTGAGTGTAAATCACTCCTTGGAAGTCACGTGGAGGCTCCTGGAGTGCCATGTTTCAGCCATTACGTGCACATGAACTCATAAAATGATAAAACTACTGCAGCTGAAATAGCACTCGGAGTACTTCAGATTCAACATAGTCTTATCAACTTTTGTAACTGGAGCATGCCTGCAGGATGCTTCCCACTTTTCCCATTAGCTGCCTGCCTCCCCTTGCTTCTTTGGCTGTTTCTCCTGCACTTGCACCATAAACAGTTCTCCCATTTTTAAGTTTTTATTTTCCATTACTTTTTACTCTTGATTGGTTCCTGTAACCTCATCTTAAAAAGTCTTTTTCAAAACCTCTGCTTTTCATTATGATGGACCTAGTCAAATACAGATGAATTTTGGAATGGCTCAGGATTCAGACTTTGATGCAGGACTGTACTTTGTAGCTACCCCCTCTCAGTACAAATTATTCAAGCTTTGGGTAAGGATTCAATTATGTATTCCAGTGCTGCTCAAGCTGTGTCTTTGGGCCAGTACTTTTGTCTCACTAATACCAAGAGATAGTTGTTTTGTCAAAGGTAATTGTAATTTGCTGAAATGCTTTTATCCATCAATGTGTTCATTTAAGACACTATATAAGTAAATAAGCAAGCTCTATCATAGTACTGTATATCTTAAATAAATAATCTTTGCCATGTGTTGATGATTAATGTGTTGCTGTTTCTGGCAAACCATTCAACTGTAGCTCCAGGCATGGGACATCATAAATTTAAAAAAAAATAGTAACAGCTCCCCTTATACATGCTTCAGACAGCCGCCATACATTGCAGTTTCCATGAAAAACAGGAATTGGACTTGGATGAGTTGATTTTTTATTTTATAGCTCAGAGCTTATAGCTCATATAAATGGTGCACACATTCCTTAATGGCACAGGCCTCTCTAATATAAAAACAGATGCAGCCTTGTGTTCATGTGGTTCATACAGTGTGTCAGTGTTAGACTTTTAAAAAAATGTATCCTGCAGTAGCTGAAAATGAGCCTTCCTTGCTTCACTAATTTTGTTCATTTTCCACCTCTGCCCACTTCCTCTTTCCTGCTGTGGTGGTGCAAGCATTACAACTGGGCATGTCTGCCTCTTCAGCATTTCCACCTTGGGGAAAAAAAACACTGTAGAAGAATTAGTGGCAGAAAACAGAGCACTTTAATTTGGATGTTTTTCTAGTACTAGCTAGATGTGGTATACTGTACTGTTACAGAACTTAGGAAGTGGCCAGCAGGGAGAAAGACTGCCTTGCTGTGGCTGTGACACACCAGGCATCAGGCTGAATCTCCTGAAGATGACAGGACATGTAGAAACTTGGCTATTCCCCAAGGACAAGAGCACACTCAGCCCTGGGGAAGTTTCTGGAGTGCAGAAGCAGCAGGGGGGGAGGCCAGGGGAGGCGAGTGCTCTGCACAGCCAGGAGTGGGCTGACAGCCAGGTCACAGAAGAGATGGAAAGAGAGAGACATTCAAAAGGCTTAAACTAGCAGGTTGAGTTTCTTCAACTGGGGAAGGTAATGAAAGTGGCTGGACAGATACCACAGGAAAGGAGGGAGAGAAGAGAGTTGCTCTTCCGCTTCTTTTTAGGGTGTCTCATGCAGGATGCCTGATTTTCTCCTATTTCAATGTAGTTTGTTGTTTTTGCGTTCTAATGCTGCATAGGGGCAGTGGCCACAAAATGCTGAGGAAGATCTGAGGGGGGATGGGTGGTTTTGGACATCATACACAACTCTTTTCTGGTTCAGCCACCACAGAAACTGCAAAACACAGCCTTGGGGTGGGTCCAGGGCCAGTACAAGTAACCATAACGTTCTGTAACACTGCCTGCTGTGTACTCAATTCCATTTCTGAAATGATACACTCTAAAAGAGGTGAGTGATAGAAGATGACTACAATGGGAGAGGTTGGCCAAAAAGAAAACAGAGGGAGAAGGAGGAAGGGGCAAAAATACTTGAAGGTGCCAAAGACACTGTTCAGGTAGGAAAACAGAGAGAGGGACCTGCACAATTACTGCAGCCTTTCTATAGAGCTATGAAAAACCACTCTGGAGATGATACCTTTTGATGTAGCTGGTTTCTTTATTGTTTTGTGTTGTTTTCCTCCAAAGGCATTGCCTACTCAGATGTGTGTTTAGGCAAACTCTGACACACTAGAGCATGTGTGGATGAAGCCCATCAATACCATTAAAGGGCTGGAGAACATGATGTGTGAAGAGTCTTCAGAGAATTGCTTTGCTAAGTCACAAGAGAAGGCTCAAGATGGAGGAGCCCTTATTGCTGTCTCTAACTCTGATCAGGGGATACAGAAGAGAAGACATACCAAGTCCATACTGAAAGGTGCAACGATAGGACAAGTGGCATACATAAAATTCTGATGGCATTCTTGTACAAGGAAACGAAGTTTTTAATCAGAAAGCTGGTCAAACTCTTTAAGAGGATCACAGAGGCTGTTCAACCTTTATCCCTAAAGGTATGCAGAACACACCTAGTAAAGCCATGACCCACCTGATCTAGCTGGATCCATTTAAAGCAATACCAGGATTAAACGATCTCAGAGGCTTCTTCCAACCTGATTTATTCTGCGACGCTACGGACTAAATGATTATCTTCTGTTTTAGTTTCCACAACACCTCTTATAATATTGATAGCTCCAATTAAAACAAGGAACTTTTCCTCATTAAACAGCTTTTAGTGTTCTTTGCAGAAACACTTTCTGAAAAATTTTCTTTTGTCATTATTTTTAAACTCTAGTTGTAGACATCCTGTCTTGACAAACACAGCTGAACCGGAGAAACAAGAACGTAATGATGCTGACTTGGATGAGACTGGGATGGTAACATAACCATCTTTACTAGAACACTCAGATCAGAGCCTGAATAAACATATTTTTCAAAAGAAAAATGAAGAAATTATGCAACATCATCTACAGTTCAAAGGTTTTTCTCTAGAGCATGAAAAGAACACTATTATTTTTTCTTAAAACTAATCACACTTTAATAAAAGGACATTTTTTGCATTAGTAAGGAAGAACTGTAAATCTTTCTCACAGGAGTGTGACTGCCTTCAAGCAAGACAGCTGCACTCAGACAGCACTAAATCTCAGATGTTGATTCAAGCGGTCTTCGTCTTTCGATAATGAAAGTTTTTGTAGTCCTGTGCAGAGTAAGCAATAAAAAATCTGCATGTGTTTGGGGTTCTTGTTTGCCATGAAGGTCTTCTCCAGGCAATAAACACTGCCTCCCCACAGAATTTCACACTTGAAACAGCTGGCACTCCTCAAGTACAACATTCTTGAGTAATTAGAGCACTGAGTAGGTACTGACTACTGATTCTTTAATTGTCGTGGTTTTACCACAAAATTAGTGATTCTGACAGGAGATGTCCGAGAGAAGTCACACACACACCCAAAAAGAAAGAAAACACACAAATATCACAGTTTATTTCACACACACTGAAAACCCGACAATAAAGTGCAACAAAACAGACAAATTAAGCTTCCCAGGGCCTGTGTTGGGGTGAGAACGCTCTGGAATAGTGCTGGTCTCTCTCTCTGGGGCTCCCGAAGAGATGCCGGGATAATTAGAGAAGGCCCGCGACCGATCTGAGGACCCTCAGCAGCGCGATCCTCCGCTCGGCTTTTCTGAAGAAAAACACTCAAGACAGTTAGAAACCGCGAGCCCCCCTCCCCTTCCCTTTAGCCCCCAGGAAGGGATTTTCAGTGCTGATGGAAGAAATGTGGTCTTTAAACCCGGGCAATAGCCGCAGATAATTGCCAGTCCACCCGCCCCCGGGGACAAGAAAAAAAAACGACCCCTGAGGAAGAAGTCCATCCCCCAGGAAAATCGCAAGAAAAATGCGATCCCGAGAGAGAGAAAGTCCACCCCTCCAAAAAAAAGAATAATCACGAGAGAATGTGATCAAAAAGAAACAGCTCCCCCCTCCCAGGAAATATCACATCGGGCTGCCGCTGCGGAGATCGCTGAATCCGTCCACCACAGGGACGTAGGTCTCGGCGTGATGGCAAGGAGCGATGCTTCCCCAAGGACCTCCAGAGGCGAAAAGAGGAAGATGGCGCTGGCTCTCCCCTTTTTATAGGGGGTCCCAATCCACACATGCGTAGATGGGCCCCAGGGGGCTGGCCCTCCTCTGATTGGACAATCAGCACCCGGGCCCCGCCCCCGCTTGCTCACGTGAGCGCCGGGTCAGGCTGGAAGCGACGCCGGCCCCACAGGCTGGGAAGGCATATCCAGTAATTTCAGCGCTATGTGGCCGCCGCTGCCAGGCTGTCACTGCTGCCGGCGCCACTGCTCCATAGCCAGCGTGTGCTGCCACCGGCCCCGCACTGGCCACACTGTCGGTCCATGCTCTCGCCGTGCTGACTTGCGGCCCGCGCCGCTCCCGCTTGAGGCCGCCTTTCCCAACAAAGTTGCCGCAGCGGCTGCCTGCGGCTCGGCTCGACTCCGCTGCGCTCCGCCGGCTGTGCCGAGCTGAGCTGCACTGTGCCATGCTGCCGCCGCCTCCACAGGACAAGCGCGGCTCCACTGCCGCCCGGCAGGCACCAGGAGGGGCGGAGGGAAGGTGGGGATCCGCCGCCATGGTCGTGCCCACAGCCCCGGGGCGCGACCCTGGCCTCGGCACGCCCGTGGCCCCGGCGCACTCCCGGCTTGCGGCCCACCCCCTGGGTCCCCCCCGCCCGCACGGCACGGCAGGAAAAAAAAAAAAAAGACCAGTTTTACTTTCACATTCACCCCACGACATTAATACACAACTATACACATACATTCAAGTACAGTTCTCCACTTGCCAACAGCCACTTGTGTACCCAGAGCTCCAATTCTCCTAAAACACTCTTGGGCTAAAGTTCAACTCTCTAAGTGAGCTGCACATCTGAACTGTGGGCTGGGTGGCAGCTGATAGAGCAGGAGAATAAAATTAAAAAGAGCACAGATGAGAAAAATGTTGAAGGATGAATTTTCTCCAGTTACAAGAACATGTCTTCTCATCAAATAGACAAAAAAAAAAAAGCACACATGGGATTTGCCATTCAAATACTAAATACTGATAACCTACTCTCTTCACTTGTTTACTGAAAAACATAGTTTCACCTCATTATTGCAAATACAAGACATTACTCAATGTTTTATGGGAAACTCCTAAGGATTTTGTCCTTCTTCAGCTCGTTCTTGACCTTTGTATTAATGTTCTAGCTGGTCTCAACATTTACTAGCTTGGAAAGAATATAATTATTAGCTTTAGTGGTAGTGCAATTTTTCTGCTGGCTTATTTAAACTTTATTAAGTAATCAACAATTCTGATGTTTAATTCTTGCTAGTTTCAGATTATGAATTCCTTAGCCTGCTTTCTTTTGAATGTGGAACAAATAACATGTTTTCTTACTATGTTCTCCCTTAAATTACTGATACAGCAAGTTCCAAAAAGCACAACCTTAATCTCGGAGGCTTTGTATTCCAGGTGAATAATGGGACCATGAAATGGACTCAATCTTGTGAAATAACTATTAGACTGTTTTTATGTTTCCATGTAGTGTGAATTTTGAGGTGCTTCTTTCACCTTGGCCGCAGCAGGGAGTAGAAATCATTAGTTTCATAATTTTTTCTGGGTATCCAAAACCATTATATATTTATTAATTTTGTTGAACCTTTTAAAAACTTAATAACACTAATAACACTAATAACTAGTAATATAGCATTTATACTAAATAGCATTAAGTAATACTATTAGAAATGTTTGATATATTAGTGTTCATATTAAAAATACATATAATTTGTCATACAAATCAGTGTCCATCTCATCCCAAAAAACAGTACACACAATGGCAAAGAGAATGTGTTTTCAACCACCATGAATTACAGTAAAAAATGCTGCCCTTGACTAGTGAAGTCCATTAGCCAGGGGCAATTATACCTCATGGGGGATCCTGTGGCGAACGAGGATCATAATGATAAAGGATAAATGATAGTGATAAAGGAGGTACCATTATGATTTAAAGTACACACACATACACACAACCTCAAACCTGAGCTGACAGACTGAACTCTCCTCCACTACTCTCTCTACTCAGTTGGCAGATATTCTTATATTTCAGCTTTAAAACACAAATTTAATACTTCTTTTATAAGGTGCCATATAGATGTATGGAAAGGCTTTTAAAAGCTCCATTTAATTTACTTTGTGTTTGTATTGCAGTAACACAAAATCCTCCACAAAAATCATGCTTGCCCTTGTGCAGAGCCTACCTGCCTCCTTCACCTTCCTCCTCTGCCTTCCTGTCTCAAGGAGTTGACTGGCAGCCTCAGGATGGGGCTGGAAGTCACTGGAAACATAGCAAATAAACAGATTACAGTTCTCAGTTATTAGGCAAATACTTTCATTCCATGGCAGCTTTTGCTTCAGAGGAATGTTCATGTGGACCCTCACCTGAAGTCCAGTTGGTGGAGTGTTCCTCCAGCCAGATCCATTGCACTTTTATTTATTTGAAAAGCTTTTCTTTGCAGATGGACAGCAGCAGACATTAGCTAGAGCTCTTATTTCTAAACAGGCAGTTCAGGAAGACGGGGAGCAAGTTCTGCCATTTTACAGAAGTAGTTTTATACAGTACCCATTGACAAAGCAGAAATTGCTTAGGGTTTAAACACCAAATGAGAAGACCACATAAGCACTACAGTTCTAAAAGTGGTTTTATCCTCTCCATGATGTAGACAATTTGGTTGAAGAAAATCTCTACATTTTGCATAAACAAGTAGAATTTCCGTAGTATTGAGACAGTTAATTTAAAAGTATAAAAGAGTGTGCAAAACTTGTCAACTTGGAAGTAAATTCTCATATTTGAAATTGAATTCTCATAGTTGAAAATGCTTTTTATTTTTAAATGACAATTCTGAACTTTTGTTTGAAACCTATCAGCTCTTAGAGTGGCATGGTAAGTGGGTCAAGTTATATAGGTTCTGAATATGTAAATCATCTTGTTCGTAAAAGGCACTAAACCAGACCTGTTCGGCACCAGCATTGTCACAGGAAAATCTTGAGTTAAAACACCCTCATTTTTAATATTGTTTCTCTCTTATATTAAGAATGTACAAAGTTTCATAATTTTACACAAATGTTCCTTTACAATTCCTTGATTTAATCTCTTTGGCTTATTTCACCTTTAAGAACTCTTCAGCTTGACAGACTGGATCCAGCTTTGGCTTTTAAGATACACTTTGCCATTCTGTGTGTCAGCCTTAATCCACTTGTCTGTTTCATTCCTTTGATTCATGTGACCTGGAAAAGAAAGTTCTGTTAGTTTAATTTGACACACGCCAAACATACTCCGCATTGTCATTTTTTCCCCAAGTTCCCTGGAAGAGACCAGTCTTTTATTTGGTAGAATTTGTGTATTTTAACAGAGGCTTCTGACATTTAATTTGACAGTTTTTTTCCATTAATCTCATTTCCCATAATACATCATCACAATAAAGCTTTGGATTTTATTCTATAGTACTTTTTATTATGGGCTAGGAATATGTTGTGCTGGGCTAACCCTGGCTAGATATCAGGTGCCTACAAAGCTGTTCTATCTCTTCCCTCCTCAGATGGACAGGGAAGAGAAAATGTAGCAAAAAGCTCATAGGTTGAGATAAGGACAGGGAAAGACCAGTCATTAGTTACCATCACGGGCAAAATAGACTCAACTTAAGGAAAAAAAATTAATTTATTACCAATCTAAACACAGCAAAGAGATTGTCTAGATGACCAGACATGTTGCTACTATTACTATTTACTTTCTTACTTACTGTTTTCTAAAATAATGGCCTAAAAACCCAACTGACCCTGAGATGTCTGTCTCCTCACATTTCACATAAACTTAGGATTCATAGTCATGCTCTGAAAGGCTCACTGTATAACAAAGAAAAGTATTCAACTTACCCTCATTTTACAATTAAGAAACTGAGGCCAACAGAAAACAAGTGACTTTCCAAATTTATGCACAAGATTTGTGTCCAAATTGGGAATTAAAGTAAGATCTCTGAAGTCCCAAATCAGTGCTTTTATCAAAAGATCAATCTTCATTTGGATTTATCTTTGCAAAATATCATTTATTATTACTTTAGTGTTTGTGTGACTGAGTGAATTCTAAGTTTAGAACTAATCTGAGCCTGGAATAGTACAACAAATGACAGGGAAGCAGTTTCTGTACTGACTTCGCAGACATGCTCTGCTCTGACCTGAAACAGAGCTCAAGTTAAATTTTGGCCACAGCAAAAGCTGTGGCAAGACTCCAACTGACATCACTGGATTGGTTTCCACAACTCAGGCCTGTGTGCCAGAACTTTTCAATAGTGTTTCAGTGCTTTGGTAGTTCTAAGTGGGATTCATTTCAGTTTACGGGCCAAACCCACAACAATTCACTACAGACTGAAGTACTGTTTAGAAACACAGTGTTTTCAGAGGAGTCCAACAGTGACAGAGTCACTTCAGTGTCCTTTGTTGTCAGACTATAACATGCCTTCATGTACCAACACTAGGATGTCCTAGTACAATTGCTGCAGTCCTGATTGCTGTGGGCATCAATCTCAGTCACAGTGTCCATATCATTCCTACTGTAAGGCAGAAGCCATCTCATTACAGACTTAAATCTATGAGCATCACCAAGTTAGACAAATGTATTGTACATGAAATCCATTAAATCTGAAAATTCAGTTCAGGGCTTTCCTGAATCACTGATGTTCAGTAGTTTTGTATCAGAGAATACGGAACTGAAATGAAAACAGAATCTGTCTTTTAAGCATAGATAGCCCTTGAAACATTAGATCTGCTTGAATTTTAAAAGGGAAACAGATTATAGGTGGCAAAAAAAATGAACAAACAAAAAAGTATAAAAGAAAATTTCAGATGATTCTTTAACAGAGCTGTGGAACACTGAAAACACAACTGTTTTTTCTAAAGAGAGAGGGCACAATAAATGCAGGGCAGAAGTCTATGTCTACAAATTGCATACTGGAGTGTTCGGTCCCAGTTCCTCTCTCTCGTATTTTCGTGACTATGGCTTGTACTTTTGTACAAGAAACTAACAATGAAGCACAAAATCAGCGGTGTAAAGCATTTCATACACTGCTTAAACTCTCCTACGCCCTAGCTAAGAAATTGAAGAGTTTAAGAAATACAGAAACCAATTTACAAAAGCCATTTTAAAGTCCCAGTTGTTGTCTGAGCTCTGTTTCTCATTTTGTATTTGATATGTGAACGTTGAAAAATGTTTGGTTCCTTATACTTCTTCTGGAAATTTTCCTGTGAAGGGAATGCAGAAAATACCAAACCACGTGCAGAAAAGTGTCAAGTTCCACTCTGTAGGAAAAGTTCTTTAAACTGTTTTAAGGTTATTAAGCCCATCACTAGTAGCAAGTTGTAAGATATTTCAGATATTTAAACAGCTTTGTGTATGAGGCACTAATCCAGCAACAAGGTTTAGTTGGAGACCTTTTGATGACCATTTGGGTCTTAACTGTACTCACTGCCTGTACTCTGAATACTGTGGGAACATAAGCAGATTTTGAGGATGGCTTTGCTAGTTTGATTAAATCGCAAAAGCAAACAGCCTGCTGGATCCAGAATGAGGGGGAAAAAAAGATTTAATTTCAAAACCCACCAGTCAAGACAGCAGCACGATCTCAGGAGAAGACAGACACACCATTACACTGAGTGGCCACCTTTTCTAGTTAATGTTCAGGAAAAGGCTGGAGTTTTTTGCTGCCCCAACCGTTTGTGGTGCCTAAAGGATGGTAACACCTCTGCAAAACTTTACACAGTCAAGTACTGACTATTTACTTGCTTTCCTGGAGACTGGAGAAGCTTAAAGCTCTATTTTCATACCATAAAATTAGAGGATCATATTTTAAATATTGTTCACTTGTGGTTTTAGAACTGTGGTATATATCAAAAAGGCTGTGAACAGCTTGAGTTGAATGCAAGCTGAAACCAATAAAAATCTGTAGGATAGCAGCTCATCTAATGTGTTTAATAAAAGTTGGATGAACTTTCTATTTGACTTGAAGGAATGTAATCTTTTCCAGATACAACCTGGGTCTTTGTTTATTTTTTTTTTTAAGACATTGCTTAACGATCAAGGCTTCACAGAAGGCAGTGTTTGGAAGGACACTGTAAAACAAAGCTCTTCTCACTCAATTCTAGTGGCCAAAAGTCAAAAAAACTGCTTCTAAGAAAGAAGGAAAGTTCTGAAGTGCCTTGAGAACAGAGAAAACAGGGAGGGACATGACAGCAGATAGTGTTACTCTTGGGATCAGAACTCTGACTGCAACAGACCCAAGACAGCTGCACAGTGGGAGAAGAAACACTAAGCTTGGGCAGCTGGTACATTTCAGAAAAAAATTAAGTTTTAGCAGACTGACATAATACAAGCTCTTTCACTTATTTCCCTTTTAAAGGCAAGTTGCTTGCTTCATGTTATTCACTGCCCCTTCAGCTGTGTTTGTATTCAACCCTGCAACTCCAGGGAGCCGAAAACAGAGACATTACTTTGGAATAAACAATATAGAATTTCTGATAACGAAGACTCTTAAATACAACCATCCATAAAGCTTTGTGTATGATATAGGAGACTCAGGCATTCAGCTCCCTCCTTGCACACTGGCTTTGAAGCATCCCATAGGCCACTCTCTAAGTATTACTGTATGAGGAGCCATTGCATGAACAGTGAGAAATGTTATTCCTGATGGTAGGAAACATCTGTTTAAATCCACTTTGCTCCAGAGGGGAACATCAGGCAGATGTCAAAGTTGTAATATTTCAGCGCATGCCTGAGGTGAATGATTGTTCTAAGAAGAAAGGTGATTCTCACTACAACGCACCAGGAGAACCAGGCAGGATGAGAAGATTTGAAGTGTGTTATTAAGAAAAACCTGAAAAGTCAGAGATAGAACAGTGGTATCCATGTCAATCTTTTCAAAGGGATCTGGTAATTAGACAAGATGACTCTGCAGAGGCATGGGAAGCAGAAGGCCATGTAAGGAGTTTCTAGAGATCAAAAGAATTACTGGATGCTGGATCAATCCTTTAGGTAGAAGCAATGTATATCTGGAAACTTCCACAAGAGAAAACAGGTTAGATAAGATAACAGGGGAGTCCTCTTCATACCCAGGACAGACATCTGAGGGAAGGTGTAAGTCAATACAAGAGAGCCCTACTAACTGTGTGCACAGTCATCAGAAGTCATAGCTTAGAGGAACATTTCAGATATGGCTTAGCAAAGCTCTTGTGCTGTAGCAAGGATGGGATTAGAACCAAACCCTAAAATTCCTGTTAACTGCTGCAATTGTTGTAATGCTGGATAACATTGGGAACAAGCATGTCTCGACTTCAGAGAAGACGATAATTCCAAAAAATATGCTTTTGTATGAGGACAGAAAAATACAAAGAGCCTGGTTTGCCAACTTGAGAAAGTATGAACAGGGAGACATAATAACATACAAAGTCAAACATTTCTGAGGAGCACCTGTGACACAGTGAGACTTTTACCAAGGAAACTCACACGTGTGCTAAAAAACAGATGAAGTGACTGCCAAAGTGAAAAGCTCATTTGACACAAGATGGATGGCATCAGGTGAAAGGTTGCCACTAGATATGAACTTGGCACTAGAACTGGGGCCAGGGATGGAGAAACATCTGAAATCAGATTAGTCCATTGCATCACTCAGAGATGTAAGATTTACGTGCTTTATATTCCAGACAATTAGGTTTGGGAATTGACAGAATTATCCAAAGATCCAAAGATTACATTACACCAAGGATCCAAAGAAAGTCTCTGAATGACTGCAAGACTTTTTCCAGTAAGCTTACAGTTATCAACATACAAGTTGGCAAGAGGAGT
>VYZS01066663.1:3367-20430 GCA_013400695.1 Neodrepanis coruscans | reverse complement strand
ACACACACACACACACATGCACTTTCATAGCTATGCATGGCTCTTCATCCAAAACCCAAACCAAAATATATCTGGTTTGCCTTTATTCTAAAAAATAATCCTTAGTCTACTGAATTAATTTCTTTTCCTTATGCAGTAAGCTGACAGATATATTGTTAGAAATCAAGGGTAGTGTCTGCACTTCAGGTTTTCTCCTGACACAAAATGGCCTCAGCCTTCAAGCTGCTTTGTGTTGCAGTGCCTCCATGTTTATTTATGGAAGTGCGAGGTTTTTGATAATCTTGAATAATGGTGGAGCCACACAGCTTCTGGTGGGTGTTAAAATACGTCTCCAGTTTGAAAAGACACTTGTTAAAAAACAAGCACACTGGAAAGGCAGTAAAAACCAATGCAAAATAAATCGAAACCCATTATGCTCATGCCTTACCTGGCCTACATTAAACAGAGGGTAAACCTTTGAGAGGGTGTTTGCATATACCCCTGTGGAAATTGTAATCAAAATTTCTTTTAAATGAAAATACATAAACAGTTTGTCTAAAAAATATTTTCCAGTGCCATTTGTGCCCCAATGCCTCAGAGCTTTTTGGGCTCACACTAGTGCTAAACAAAATCTTTAAACTTATAGGTGCCCTGGAGAAAACACATAATGAGGAAGAAAAGCTCTGTTTATGATCATGCAGTAGTCCTTTTTTTAATGCTCCCAAATGACAGGCCAGGGAACTTGGATCAGATTTCCAAGTAGAGCTTCACTTTCACAAAACTCATGCACCCTCCTGTTCCTTTGGGCAGGATATGACTATGAGGCAGAGCTGGGACAGATGCTTTCTGTATTAACCTCTCTCTCAAACAGCTGGAAATACCTTCAAACCTTTTATCCAGCAGCCGGGCACAAAGAGGGAATGTTTATCCACCTTCTTTTCCTTGCACTCTGCAAGGAGCCACTCTGAACTTTACAGCAGTGATTGTGGCATTGCTGCAGCTGGACGCTGGATAAAGGAATGACACAGGTTTGGAGACCACCAACTTGCAAACTTGCTAAAATCCTGGTTGTCCCAGGTGCATTGGCATGATGCAGGAAGATAAAATGAGGTGGATGATGGGGGATACCATTTCCCTGTGAGTACATCAGTACTCACATAATGATGTGAAATTGCTGGGCTGTCACTGCTCAGGGAATGGCTGCAACCTGGCACAGCAGATATGGCAAGGGGACAGGAGCATGGATCCCACATGCAGTGCTCCTCTTCTGTGGTGGTGAGGATATGGCCATGAAAACACTGCTCCTTTTCCTTGCTATTAGCTTTTTGTTACACAAGGGGCAGAGGTAAGGGGTTGAAGTTCCACTCTACCCTGGACAAATTGTCTCATCCAGGAGGTTCCTCTGGCAGGTATGGCATACTTCAGCCAATAATGATGTGGATGTGATAATATCCGAGGGCCTCTTTCAGACTGACAGCTAATAGGACAAAATTTGCCCATATGGCCTGGGATGTCTGCCAACACATCACCCATTGCTGATAAGTCTGTCCACTTCAAGGAGCCAGATAACTGTAGAATGTGGTTCTGGATTGAATAGAGGCATCAGGGGGCATAAAAGAAATTAAAATACAAAGATTCTAATAAATACAGACTGCAATTACTGAGATAGGTCACTACTCTGTGAAAGAACAGGGAACCCGTTTGAGCTGGGTGCAGACAAACCACTTGGACAAACAAAAGTCTTGTCAATGAATAAGGCAGTCTTTATTCAGCATGACAGATCCTATGCTGAATATTTGCATGGAGGAGTATCCAAGAGCAAGGCTGGGATATAAACTGCAGCACGGGGGTTAAAGTGGAGCGACAGTGTCACCTCTGTGCATGCTACTGGAATGACTGAAACAGAAATACTGTGACCAGCCCTGAGCCTGCAGCTCAGAAACATGCCACTAATTTGGAGGAGGCTCTGAGAAAAGGAATGAAAATGACTAGAAAACCAGAAAACTTGCCTCTGTAATGAGAGTTGGAAGTTCAATTTATTTGACTTATCACCCAGGAGGCCAGGGGTGACTTGATCCAAATCAGCAAGTACCTGCCAGGAACAGGGATGTGACAACAGAAGGCTCTTCAGTAAAGCATGGCAGAAGGATAACAAGGTCCAGTTGATGCAGGTTAAAACAAACCACATTCAAAGCAGAAGTGAAAGGTAATTTTATCGGCTGTGTTAATTGTTGGTTGTAGTGGGGTCTTAGTCTTGCTCCAGGGGTTGCCTGCAAAGATCTTCACTCCTGCTAGATGGAAGAGGGAGTTAGCAGAGGAGGAATCCCTACCTTCCAGGTTACCTGGAGAAGGCTGGCAGGGTAGTACTTTAGCCTGAAGGATCATGCAGCACTGTGGATGGCCCCACTGGGCTCAGTCTTCTTCCCCACAAAGACTTACATGTGTTGCATCCTCCAAAGTGTAGTCACTATACAGGGGTGTAGTGCACCCCTAGCTCATCTCAGGTCTTTCTTTACTGCTCTTTGGGAGCATGGAGTAGCCTGGACCACTGACAGCCTGGACCCTAACTGACAACCTCTATAGTGCTGGTGCTGGTGCTGTAGGAAGCAAGGCACGGCTTGGCCAGGGGGTTGAGATGAAGGTGCTTCCTCTCTCAATAGGCCTCAGGGTACCCAGTCTCTTGAATACTAGATAAGGGACTATCTGCAGACCATAGAATCACAGAATACGCTGAGTTGAAAGGCACACACAGGGAGCACTGAGTCCAACCCTTAGCCCTGCACAGGACCATGCCCAGGAATCACACCGTGTGCCTGAGAGTGTCATCCAAACACTTCTTGAACTCTGTTGGGGTTGGTGCTGTGACCACTTCCCTGGGGAGCTTGTTCCAGTGCCCAACCAAACTCTGGGTGAAGAATATTTTTTTAGAAGCCCTTTTTCTAATATCCAACCTAGGTCTCCCCTGACACAGCTTCAGGCTATTCCTTGGGTCATGTCGCTGATTACCAGAGAAGAGATCAGTGCCTGTCCCTTCTCTTCCTCTCACAAGGAAGTTCTAACTGCAATATCTCCCCTCAGTCTCCTCTTCTTCAGGCTGAACAGACCAAATGATCTCAGCTGCTCCTCACACAGCTTCCCCTCAAGGCCCTTCATCATCTTTGTTGCCCTCCTTTGGACACTCTCTAAAAGTTTAATATCTTTCTTATATTATGATGTTCCAGACTGCCACAATATTCAAGGACAGGGTTGGCCCTCCTGCCTACTAGGTCACTGCTGACTCAGGTTCAACTTTTTGTCATGCAGGACCCCCAGGTCCCTTTCTGTGGCACTGCTCTCCAGCATCTCATTCCCCAGTCTGTACCTACATCCAGCATTGCCCCATCTCAGGTGCAGAATCCCAATGAAACACTTGCCCCTCATTGAACTTCCTGTCTCTCTGCCTTTGATGGAGTCAACAGCTCCTCCCAGTTTTATGTCACCTGCAAACTTGCTTAGTATCCCTTTCAGTCCTGTGTCCAAGTCATTTACGAAGATGTTGAATCAGATATCTTGCACCATATCCCCCCCCTCCCTTATCTCAGCAGAACCTTTTGTTCCTGTAACTCCCCTCAGGCCCCAAACCTGGTTGCTGCAAGTGCAAAGAAATTCGGTTCTGCTTTGGCTCATATTGGTGAGAATACAAGGAGAAAGGGTGGGGAAAGGGCCCCTCTTTCCTCTTTGTTACTTCAGGGATGGAGAGGCCATGCAGGAAGAACTTTCTTAGCCTAGGCAAGAAAGACCATGGACAGAAAAAGAATGGGAAAGACACATGGGATTTTGAGCGTAGAGTCAAAGCCTAGCTTTAGTAGCATGTATATTTGAGCTCTCTATGTTGCCACCACTCTAGGTGGTCTGCAGAAAAGAAACTGCATCTTAGGCTAACTGAGACTTGTGTCTCTCCTGCTTGTGACTAGCACAACCACATTTCATGGCAGAAAACTCTCCTGCCCTCTAGATTCCAAGCTCTGTTTTGTGTCCCTGAAACAGTACAATCTCTGGGGCTGAAGGTCTGTAAGTTGATCACAGGGACCTTTCCTGGGCACAAGGAACCCAAGAGTGCCTATCTATCTATCTGGAGAGGATAATGGAAAAAATAACCTTTCAGCTATGCATGTTTTCTCCAAGAAAGATTTAAACTGAATGAAATAACAGCTACCACACTGGGACCAGAGTCTGGAAGTGAAACAGACAGAGCCTGGACTTGGACAGTTGGTGTGGCTTTGTCTATGGCTGCACTGAAGTATTACTTCACTACTATTCCTGTGATTGGCTATATTAATGTTTTATAAGACCTTGCACAGGAGCTCTGAAGGAGTTTCCTTGCTAGCTGAATGGCCAAATTTTCACTCTTAGGCCAAGGATTAACTCTAGTGTTCAGACAGCTATGCAAAGTTCTTTCATAGCTGTGGAAGTAGCTATGAAAGTAGTAGATACTGTCTCTGAGACACTGCATGAATTTTTGAGTGAAAAGGGAAAGCAAAGACATTTTCTGTGGGCTGTTCTGCTAGGGTGTTTTTTAATACCAATCTGCTTCCTCCTAGGAAAGGATTTTCTCCTCTTTGTGAAATACGCACTGTAACACTGAAGTACTCTAAAGAGGAAAATTTTTGTTTGCCAGGAGAAAAACTTAAAATGCTTTTTGGATTTGACGTTTTCTCTCATGGAGGGAGGTGTCAAGACTACTGCTTGCATGATAAAAGTCACTTTTACACCCCGACTTTTTCCCTCTTTCAACACATTCCTCAGAGAACATAACAAGAATAGAGTATTTATTACTGTAATGTTCTCCTAACCAGAGGTCTAACACTGGCTATCCCACTGTCATAAACACTTCTGTCTAGAACCTGCAGACCCAGGTGATGTCCCCTGTGCATGTTCATCTCCAGTTGCCCAACAGCTGTGTATGCCAAATTAGTGTTTTGGAGGAACTGTCCAGGTTTCATTGAACATTCGGTCTCTAGGGAGACTGGCTGCATCTCCTGTGATTTTCTTTGTCTTTCTTTACTCCTGATATTTGCTGCAGTGACAACCGTCTTTCCCCACCACCCTGCTCATGTCTGTACTTCTTCACCAGGCAGGGAGGAGGCAGGAAGTGCTAGGACACATTGGACCTCAGGGGACACCTGCAGATTCCTTTTATTTATTCCAGAGGCCTCTCTAGAGTTTGCGGTCTAAATGGCTTTGGACTGGATAAAGGCAAATCCTTTCCTGACAAACTCTCTGGAGACTGCATATATGTTCAGAGCTTGAATCAGCAGAAAAAAATTTTAGAAAAAATTTTGCTTTGAACAAGACAAGGAAAGTCAGGCCAGAAGTGACAGCAAAGAAAAACAGGGAGTTAGTACCTGAGCAGGAGAGGGAGAAAAGGAAGAGAGGAGAATTGCTCTTCTTATGTCCTCCATAAAAAATTCTGTAACAAAAGCCAAAATACTTGCTTTCTTGTAGTAAGAAAACCTGATTTTATAATGAGTGAGTAGGAGATTTCATTTCTGACAAGTTAGGTTGTCTTACAGCTTGTAGAACTGTTACGCTTCCAGCTTTTCCAGATACACCATTGCTATGATCCAGTTATTAAAATTATTAGAAATGCCTCTGCCCAAATTAAGAGACCATATGTTACAGTCAATAGGATGTATTTTATTTAACAGTAAATGTGACTCCAAGAGAGAAAGAAATATGAAAAAGGAAGGGAAGTGGCAGAAAGAGAGTGACACAGAGAGAGGTTAAATAGAAAAAGTATCACCACTCTGTGGAATCTGGCAGCATCCTGTGGGATCTTGTTCTTCTCATCTTCTTGGTAGTGAGGGTTCCTCAAAAACATAAAGTCCAATAGATTAATATATGTTCAGGACATGCCAGGCACGTCCCCTAGTGGGGGTAAGCTTTGCAGTCTCTTGCGACAGGCTCTGGATTTTTTGACTTACTTGGATCACGTGCAGTCCTTTGGTGGTGGAAGGCCTCAGGAATGAGTCTGGGGGTGCTCTGGGCACTTTTGGACTGTTTATGACTCCTTCTTAGATGCCTCTCATGTCAATGTCCCATGTGTACCTGGCTTCCCAGAGATGGGGGATTTACTCTGTTTGGTGTGGAAAGATTTCATCATCACGCCCTTAAAACCCTTCTCCTCCACCACCCAATGAGCCTTGTTTACTTCTCCTCATACATGAGGTAATCAGACAATAGTCTTACCTCAGGTTTCCCCTTCACAATCCAAATTCCAGTCAGGAAGCATAATGGGGAATGGGGGTGCTTTGCAGACCTGCTGTTGTTCCCTTGCAGCTAGAAAAAAAGGCTTTCTGTGATTTTGAGAATATTTAAGACACCAGCAACATTCCAGTCCATCACAACCATCTTTGCTGAAAATTGTGTTTGGCTGAAATCTGTTGTCTTTGGATGTTTGCCTGTAATTCCAGATGTTGAATAGGTCAGAGTTGTTACACAGAATTTTAGAATCCCTGAACTGCAGATGAACTGGTATGTCCTACACTTTGAAATGGATGTGCTGAACTTTTAGCATNCCAGCATTCCTTCTGGGTCTCCCGGGCTGATGGGAAAAAAAAAACCTTGGTAACCTGGCTACTCCTCCCAGCCAGCGTGTAGGCATAGGAGAAAGAGTTATTTTTTCTTTGTCTTCCTCTGTGGTTTTAACCCAAACCATTACAAATGTAGAGAAAGTCACCCAAAATGCCAGGGGATCATTTTACAGCCTTGTCTGTGGTGGGACATTTTCTGTGCAGTAAGCTGGACATAGAATCATGGAATGGCCTGGGCTGGAAGGCACCATAAACTTCTAGTTCCAAATCCCCCACCATGGTCAGAGACACCTTTCACTAGGCCAGGTTGCTCAGAGACCCAGACAACCAGGCCTTGAACACCTCCATGGATGGGGCATGCACATCAGGTGCCTGTGCCTCACATGAGGCACCTGTGCCAGTGCCTCACCACCCTCACAGGGAAGAGTTTCCTTCTAATATCTAATCTAAATTTCTCCTCTTTTAGTTCTAAACCATTCCCCCTTGTCCTATCTGCACATCCTTGTAAAAAGTCTCCATGCATGGGCATGATTTCTATTCTGGAAAACTTGCATGAGGAGACAGATGGCAGGCCTGTTTGGTGGGGAAGATGTATGAGATTCAATGATTAAAGTACTTTGATTGTCAACAGGCTCTTGAAAACCTCTGCTTCACAAAATGAGAGAAATTATCTCTCCTTGAGACTATCTCCCTTTTACAGGTGAAGTCTATAAATAAGCAGAGGAAAGGCTTGACTGGAACCACAGACCACAGATCCCCCAGTTCCAGTATCCATAGTTTTTGACTTTATATCCATAGTTTATGACCTTTGACAAATGCTCTACTGGACAAGGATAATATGGGAGATAGTATTTGGTGACATTTTGGCAATTCACCTGAAATTCTGGTCTTGATATCTCTGACAGCTAAGTTATGTTGAGAAAAGACTTTTTCCCAATTTGCGGGTAAACTGCTGCAGGTGACCTGTCCTTTCCCTGGCCCCACTGTCTGCCTCTGGTGATTCTGCCTGTTACAGCCAATAGTGCAGCATCAAGTCACAGGTCACTTCGTTTAAGCATTTCCCACTTGCTTTCCCTGCTCTTAATCTCTGCTCCTCTTAGCTCATCACCTCAAGCATCTTTTTCCAGTCATGGTTGTCTTTGCTGACCTTCGGGAAGTGACCTTGCAAAATGCTTCTGATTCGCTATGAGCTGGAGAGAGAGTAAATTTTAACTACTCCATGAAAACCAATGGGTTGGACACCCTCTCCCTGCAACTCTGAAGCCCTGTGCCTTCTGTTATTAGATTCACTGTAGCAGAAAATGAGATGTAAAACTGAGCACAGTCTTACTTTAGACACAGTTGTAGCAGAATTAAGAAGGGAAATATCTTTGACTTACTGGGGGAAGTCATTTAGGAAGAAATTGGAATGGTTAATTAGAGAAAATGATCTCCATCTAATACCTGAAGGCTAATTTAAATGCTCTAGTTTTTTCATGTAAGGAAAAGATCTATTTTAATAGCTTAGATTATTATCAGGAATGTAAGTTTAGTGGTAGCAACAAATTTTCATAAATTTTCCACCAAGAAATATAGTCAAAGTGGCACCCAAATATTATGACAGGGATGTAAATATAATAGTGGGCCTCTGTTTTTATTTTTCTTCTTGTTTTATTCTTGCGAAGTGGGAGATTAGATGCAGGGAGAACACAGGGAAGGAGATTTATGAAGCTTTTCAGATTTTCATGTAGACCATAAGGGCTAGAAACTTTAAGATCAAAAGCCATATCTGTATGATTCCTGAACTTTGAACTATCAAAAAAACCCCACTTAAGCTCTTGACAAAGTCCCAGGATTTGTGGGTAAAAATATTTCTTTTACACAGTAGATATCATATTGCAAGTTCCCAAAACAAGTTCTTTGGTTTAAATAAGGAAAAAAAGACTTAGGTTGACTAAATACTCTAATCCTTACTCAGTCTTCCAGAAGTTAAAGCAAGAGCTTGGGAATGATGTTTGACAACTTCCCCTAAGCAGAATTCTGGCTTTCACCTGCTAAAGACCTGAAATTTTGCAGGTTGTGCTGTCTGTAAGGTGGTAATAGATGATCAGCTTGCAACAGTAGATTATCTGCAAAGACCAAAGTGAAAAATCCTCTTATCCCATTACTACCATGTTCCAGTTCCCTCTACCTTGGCTGGGGTTGTCTATTGTTTCATCTTTGTTTCTTTTGCTCTCTAATGCAAAAGAACTACTTCTCTAGAAGTAGTTCTCTGCTTCTAGATGAAGAGACTCCTCAGACACCTGGTACCTGGTTCCTTGTTAAAACTCTGATTGTTCAAGACAAGCCTTGGTTATATTTTACTGTTTTTCCAGTTAGAAGAGAACATTACTCTCTTTCAGTCTGACTAGTTTTCTGTGCTGCCCTGGCTGTCCCAACTGATGCGAATGAGGCAGTGTACTAGAGAAACAATGATAAAATAGGGCCTGGAGTCAGACTGTGACTGCCTCTATCACTGTGAGAGATCTCTGTGGTGTGCCACACCAGAATTTGTTGCTGTTGGCACTGTACTTTTTCTGGAACAGCACAAAGCATTAGGACACCAAATCAGTTCCTACTTTCATTTACATTCATTCTCACAAGAACTAAAAGCAAGACAGACTCTCTCATAAACTCCTTTCCTTCCAAAATTAGTAAAAACCTATTGCATAGTTACACGGTGAAGATTTTGTATGGGAGACTCCAGAAATTTGCCTTAAGGAGTCAGGAACATACAGATCACACAGGGATAGCATTTTATTTTCTCCTGAGAGGTGGTAACCTATTAAGCTATTCTAGGATGCAGCTCTATTTTCACATTTTCAGGAAGGATGAATGCCATTTAGTCACTGGGTAGAGAACACATCTCATGGCAGTATCTGCAATTACCTAATGAAAAGCTGTAAGTTGTTTTTTTTCTTTGGAAGATACATTTTCAATGTAGTTATGCATCTCCTACACCAGGGATGCTTTCAGCTAGTGTAAATTCTGCTTTTCACAGCAATTTTTGTAAAGAAGTGGGACAGATTCTGTTATGTTCATCTAGAATAAATATGCTGTGATTTATATTTTCAGTAGAACAATTCCATTATACGAATATTACTAAACTTTCTGGGGCTTTTTTGTATTGTTTTGTGTAGTTCTGACAATACTGAAAAACATCAGAAAAGTGAGTTAATTTCCATAAAAGTGGTCAGTACTTTACTTCTTATATAGCCATGATGGCAGCTTTTGGACCAGAATACTGACTTCTTATACTCTTTATACCTACAAATTTTACTATTAGGTACTCTAATGAGAGCGAAATTCCACAATGACTCCTTTGTGCCAAAGCTGGTAAGAAGGGCTGTTCTGATGACTTAATTCTCAGATGTTCATTAGCATTTAGCCCACAATTTTTGTAAACAGGACAAAAACTTTAAGGCACTCAAATTATGAAAAGAAGTTGTAAGAAAGCAATCAAAAACATTTACTCCTATGCTTTCAGCCACAGATCATCCTTCAGCTTTGTTGGAGTCTAGAAAGAAACTACCTGCAAGCAGCTTACTTGGTAATAACCTGATGCCCAAGACTTTCTGGTCTTTCCATGGAGCAGTGGATTCCTGCCAAAGGATTTTAGCTGGATATACCACTGAAGTTTTCTACTACCATGGATACTGCATTCACTGGTGCAACTAAAGATTTTTGAAAGGGATGATGTAATAGCACATGAAACAAAACATGGGACACATATAGGGCCAGAGCCTGATCTCATTTGGATTAATGTTAATGCAGAACAAATCCAGGAATTTTAGCAAAATTAGTTCTTGTTCAGCTATACTGTAAACTAAGTCTCAAGTTTGCTCCAAGCTGCCACATACCTCAGTCTACTGCTCTCTAATGCTAACCTGATGCTTTCTGCTAGTCACAGGATAGTGGATATTGTGTGCAGGATTGTGCTTTTGGCATCTTCTGTGCTCTGTGGCTTTGCAAAGGTTGGGAGCTATTGGGGTCGACGGCAGGCCCGGAGACCATGAGGAGGAGGTAAATATTGACCTTGACAAGATTATTGTGTATCCCTGAAGCTACTAAAAAGTCCCGAGCTGGCAGAAGATCATAACAAAGAGAAAGAAGAACACACTGAAGCAGCAGCTATGGAGATGATGTAATGGACATCCAATAAGATTAATAACAACAATTTTCTTAACCAATGTAAGAATAACACATGGTCTACAAGCGCTGCTTAATATATCAATCTTAAGCATTTAAAATCGATATATTAAGCAGCGCTTGTAGACAATAAAGAAAACTTTTTTGCATTGTAAAGATATGTTTGTTGTGTGTCCGTCTCAACAGCGACAGGGAACCACCAGCTACAGCAGACCTTAGATTCCTGACAGATGTCACTATCAGAGGACATGGTAGCAATGAGGTTGTACTCAAAGTAACAGTTTCATATACCCTCTGTTTACACGTGTGATGCCCTAAATATGACAGTACAAATTCTCCTGGGAAAGGGAACTTTCAGGAGTAGGATGCAGTTTTGAAAGCAAAGGAAAAGGCTGAAGTGGTATGGCAGAGAAGAGGTGGGGAGGCTGGATATGAAAGGTAGGGGCAGAGAGTATCAGGTCAGATCTGGGGAAAGAAAGGGGCAAACAGCTGTTAAAGTGTTTTGAATCAGTGTGGAGAGCTTTCATTGGACAGGCCAAAGGGATAAAGGGAAGCCTCTTCTCCTACTTTTAGCCAAGGAGCTGAATTACTCCTCTTCCCTGCCCACAGGGGTCAAGCAGTAATGGAAACCACCCCCTGAGCAGCCACTAAGCAGGAGTAGGTCTGTGTTTTGCTGCTGGTATGGCTAATCTTGTGGTGGCGTGTGCTATGGCAAAGACCTCCCCTGAGCTGGAGATCAGGAGAATAAAAATGCTAAGAGATTTGACCATGGATGGGCACCTGCAGGCTGTCCCAGGGGTAGGGTCATCAAGCATGGTGCTCTTCTCTCAAGTGTTAGGAGACTACAGCTACACCTGAGCATCCTGTGTCCCATCCCACAGGCAAGCTCCCCCTCAGCTTTGTGCAGAACAGCAGTCTCCATTTCAGCACTCAGTGCAGTCCCTGTACCTGTGAGCTTGTATGCCACACCATTTTGGGTATATTTGGTAAATCCTCAACTATGTAGAGAGATTATCTTCTGATTTATCATCAAGCACCTTGTTCTTCTCCAGAGGGCAATTCAGTGCAGCTAAATTAGGTTCCTGCCTTGCTTTGTGCTTTGAATGAGCCTTTATCTCTGTCTAATTACTGCAGAGTATATGCTTCCAACTCACATGTTTAAGCTAGGTGATGCCGTATATGTACTACTGGTTATTCCTGGCCTTGTGAGAAGTCATCGTCTCAGAAGTACAGAGCCAAGAAAAGAGGATGGAAGATGATGTGTAAGGCTGGGGTTGATAAAGAAAGAGAGATGATCAGGGCAGTGCTGACATGAGTGTTAATCATATTTACAAAGACCTTCCTGGGTTTCTTTCTCTGCAACAAATGCTTGATGTTTTATTCTCAGGAGCCATTTTCATCAGTGGTGGTCAATGGGAAAGTATAAAAAGTCGGTTCACTATAGAGTTTTTTTAATTAACTTTTTGTTTTTTAACTTTAACTTTTGTTTTTTTTTCTTCCATCACAACACTGAGGCTGGTGTTTGAGGAAGAAGTGGATGAAGTGACATAACCTTTTTGGCCTTCAAAGGTCTATGAAAAGAAGCGGAGGTGAAATGCAGCAGGTAATTCACTACTGCCATAGTCATCTCTTTTGTGTAGAACATAGTCATCAGCTTTAGTTTTTGGTTTTGCTTTTTTGAGTTATTATACACAAAGGGTGGGTGCAAGGGGGCCACAAAGGATGGCATTTTTGAGTTCTCTTCATTGAAATAATCCTTTGCAGTTCAGCCAGTGGCCTGTGAAAAGCCAGGCTTTGTTGGGGTTGTGTGATTTGCAAATGAAGGTGACAGCATGGTTAATTGCACCGTTGCTGATAGCACCTTAGGAGAAGGCAGAGCTGATTCATTCCCTACAGATTAAGAGTGGTGTGGATGTGGTGACCACAGCCTAAAGGAACAGAATCTAATTAGAAAGAGTCCCATGAGTATTACAGGGCATTTGTGGTGACAAAATAAACCATCTTTTCTTGCTGTATCTGATGTTCTTGCTTAGTTTACACTTGTAGGTATGTACAGTTTAGTGAGAACAAATGCTCTGGACAGAAGCTGACTGGAGGGAAGAAGGATGAGCAGATGCTGAGTTACAGGCAGCAGCAGCAATCCTCTGGGCATGTTTCTTACCTCCCGCTTCTTTGTGGAAATTAGAAGCTCTGGCAAACATTACTGTTAAGTCTCTGTCTGTTGTGAAATTGGTTTAGGCACTTTAAAGATATCGTTTGCCAATGTCTTCAGGTCATTAGTTTGTCTAAGTATCTCAGATCTGAGTGTTGAGGAATTGGAGACAGTGGGACACTGGGAATTTTCAGAGTTATAAGATTTTTAGAGGACAATAAGCCCCCTGCACAACTCAGCTTTGGATGAGAGACAGGCCCTACAGCCTAGCCTTTCTCGTGGGAAAAGAATGCACAGAGATATGCAAGGGCAATTTGACCTGGCTGTTCTCATGAGAAAGCATGCAAGAGAAGATGATCTGACCTTGGTATAAGCAGGAGAAAAGTTAAACAAAGAAGAAAATGAATCCAGAGGCCCCATGTGGAATAGGCAACCTGTATTGTTGTAAAGAGATGTAACCAATTAGAGTGTATAGAAGTGTGCTCATAAGTTTTATTAACCAATAATCATAATGTAAGAAGTGTCTGCCAATAGTAATAGAATTAGAAGTGTGTGAACAAGTTAGAAATAGTATAAAAGTAAGTCTTATGCTCTCAATAAATGGCTTCACTTGGATCATATTGGTTGTTTTCATGTTGTCCCGGAGAAGAAAATGCTCTGCAGTGGGAGAACTCAGTGCTAGATTCTTTCTGACTTGTAGGTGTTGTGGGGTAAAACACAGTTTTCTGAAGTTAAAACATTTTCCCTTTCTCCATTTTTTCCCCCTCTTCTGGGGAGACAGGGAGGGGGTTTCTGGGGGGTTTTTAGGGGCTTTTGGGAGGGGGGAGGGAACAGGGGGTGTTCTAAACTTTCTCTTGTATTTCATAGAAAACACGACAGGCAAGCTCTGGACTTTCACAGAGTGGCAGGGCCAGTGCGAGTGCCCCGCACCATCTCTGGGACGTGTGGCGGGAATAGCCCTGTAGCCCCTTTCCCATGTTGGTTCACCGCCCAGTGGGCGGCGGCAGCCTGGGGCTGTCTTCCTGCTGGGGAGTGCTGCTGCCAGTGTTTGCCCAGCGGCTGCCATGGGCATGGCACTGCTGGCTTGGAGGTGGTGGCGCTGCTGGTGCCGTGGGCACGGTGCCACCCTGGGTGCCGGCGGTGGCAGAAAACCACCGCCAAGTGCTGTCAGGTTTCAGCTCGGCTGCTCCCGGCGCTGCACGCATAAGCAGTGGGTTTCCTGCATGCGCAAAACGCAGCGCCGAACAGTGAATATTGGTGGTCCTCACAGTGGGGGAAACCACTTCGCCGCAAGTGGCTGCCACTGTTGCATGGGGTGAAGGCAGCCCAGTGCTGGTACCCGGTGCCCCCAGGGTGCTCTGTGGCGCCCGTGGGTGGCCCTATCCCCCCTCAGGCTCTAGACATGTTGCATTTTGGTGGGAAGTGCTGTCATGTTGCCTCGTGGTGAGATCTCACAGGGGGGCAGTTCCCGGGTGCCGTTAGCCAATCCAGAGGCCACCTGCAGCTGGGGGAGACTCCGAGATCGCATGGGATTAGACTCCCTATAAAACAGCGACCTCTGAAGCCATCTTCCTCTTTCGGAGCTCGTCGGTTGTGGGAGCTGCATCTCCACACATCTCTGCTCAGCATTTTTCTGTGACACAAGCAGCAGTGCAGCTTCAGAGGTGGAGGAGGCAGCATGGGGGCTGAGGACCACATTGCTCACCAGCTGTGGTACTTCTGTCCCCTGGGGCCCCCCTGGGTTTCCTTTTATTGTTCCTGTTTTTCAGGAAACCTCGGCGAGGACTCATAGCCATCCTAGCTTCCTCTTTTACAACAGCAGCCAGCCTCGGAGGAGCTGAGTTTGTCTTCTTTGTGTTTTTGTTGTCGGGTTTCTTTCTTTGTAAAATAAAAATCTGTTGGCTCTTGATTTTTCTGTTGTGTTCTCTCATTACTATTAATGCCCCTAGTGTCCAAACCAGGACAGTAGGACCCAGCAATCTGTATGATGTGTCTGGCTAACTGTGTCTGGTTACTTCTTTCCTGCCCCTCATCCCTTCAGAAGAAAAGTATTGATGACAATGCATTTCCAACCTTAATTACCTTAACTTAGGGTCTTATCCTTCAGTCTTACCCTTCAGTTTCCCTCAGTTCTTCATGTCTTTGTCCCAGGACAAAGCATGTATGAGGACCATGTGCTTTCCCCAGCTTCTGCAACATGTACCAGCAAGATGGCTGCTGCTGGTAATACCTTTTCCTCCCACGAAAAATGGATGGACTGCTCTCCCTGAATTTGCTCAGGGCAGGACAGTGAGTCATTTGAGCAATGACTGGGGTCAGAAGCCAGGCAGACAAGACACAATGAGTAGAGTTATACCTGAGAACTATCTGGGATTTCTGGGTACTTGTTATGTTTCTCTCAACTCATCTGCACATGGGCCTGGGAGTGATAGAATCATAGATAGAATCATGATAGAATATCCTGAGCTGGAAGGGACCCTCAGGGATCACTGAAGTACAACTTCTGCCCCTGCACATGACAGACCCAAGAATCACACTACGTGCTTGAGACCATTGTCCAAACACTCCTTGAACTTTGGCAGGCTTGGCGCTGTGACCACTTCTCTGGGGAGCCTTTTCCAGGGCTCAGCCATACTCCAGGTGAAAAATCTTTTCCTAACATCTAACATAAACCTCTCCTGCCTCAGCTTCATGCCATTCCCTTGGGTCGTGTCACTGGTTACAAGAGAGAAGAGGTCAGTGCCTGCCCCTCCTCTTCCTCTTGTGAGAAAGCTGTAGACTACAATGAGGTCTCCCCTCAGTCTCCCTTTCAGACTCCAGGCTGAATAGACAAAATGCCCTCAGCATACTGTTTTCCCTCAAGGCCCTTCACTATCTTTGTTACCCTCCTTTGGTCACTCTCTAACAGCTTAATATCTTTCTTCGATTGTAGTGTCCAAAACTGCCACAATATTCAAGGTGAGGCCACACCAGTGGAGAGCAGAGTAGGACAGTCACCTCCCTCGACCAGCTGGTGACACTTTGCCTGATGCCCCCTAGGACACAGTGGGCCCTCCTGTTCTGCATCTTGTAGTCTCATGTCTCCAAATTTAAATTACATAACTGTCTTTAACTGGGACAGGGTCACACCACCTTATACCCCCACCCACCGCTAGGCAGATCTTGGGAACTCTAAGAAAGCTCTCTTCTCCTGGAAGGGAGCCCAGAAATCAGTTTTCTCTAGGATGAGAGACTTTGAGGGTAAGCAGTAATAACAAGCAGTATGCTTCCCATTGAAAAGCTGGAAATGTGCTCATCTGCCTTCAAGAAAGGGCTATAGGTGGCCCCAGGAAGAATGGAAGAGTATTAGGGAGTTTTTGAAGCTGGCTGGTACCATTTTTTTAATGTTGCTGAGATTTTAGTACACTTGAGAAACTTTAGGGCACTGAGAACCTTGGGCAGATATCTTGTTATTATTGCTTAAGCTGACATGATGAATTGTCATGGTACCTGGTCTCAGATCTGAGACAGGACCCGTCTGTGCCTGCTGTTCTGGTTGTGCAGCTTTTTCCATTGTGCAGATTCTGAAGATAGGATCTGTGGTATGATTTAAATATGAGATATTGGGGGTGCAGAAAAAACCAATGAGATTTCCAGGATGCTGAAAGGTGTATGAACAAGACTTCAATGATGCTGCATGCTTGAATCTTGGCACATTTGGAAAACCAACAGATGAAATTATCTTCTTCAAATTTTGCTGGCAGAGGAATCACAGCTGTACTTGGAGCACTTTTCCCTTACTGGCTTTACTTCATAATTCAGGCCAAATTTATATATATTCTTCTGCTTTAGACTTGGTGTTTTCCAGCCCAAATCTACATGGGCAATGCATGGGTCATGGTGGTTCACAAGAAGGCTTCTTTAGCTTCATCTCAAACACTAATTTGCTACATGCATCTTGAGGTGCACATCAGAAGACACATCAGGCAAGCAAGGAGAGTGACTAAGATGCTGTTATGGTTTCAAAAACAGAATGAGGGGTGAGGTTTTGCTTCCCCTCTTAACTGTTTTCTTTTCTTTGTTTTTACCCCTGGGAGCTGTGGAGTGTATGTGTTTTGTGTATATGTTTGTTTATGTGTATGTGGGCATGGACATCGGCTCAGCCCTGCGCCAGGGCTGTTCGCCAGCGAGAGCCCGCTTCCCCACCCCCCCCC